>JAUIMW010000204.1:0-21712 GCA_033557785.1 Enochrus cinctus | reverse complement strand
ATGAAGAGCTATAAATTCAGATGAAAATGATGAATTAAATAATAAATAATAGATTATTTTACCTGTAGTATAACTTCCAAGTTTTGTAAAATTTATTTCCGTTATTTTAGAGACACACTCAAAACTTTGAAAAAGCTCTTTTGGGTAGTACTCTTCTTTTGTTAATTTAAGTTTCTTATAAGAAGGGTATAATTTATCACTCTTGGAAAGTTTACTAAATTCCTGCAATTATTAGTATTACCAATCAATAATTTCATATCAATAAATAAGCTTAGAGTGTTATTTCTAATTTCCTTTCCTTCTGAATCCAGCCTTTCTCTTTACATTTTTTTGAGATTTAGTAATGGTTCTTTTAAGCTGCTCCGGTTATATATTCTTACATAAAAGCAAATCTTTTCTTCTTGTGGAACTTTCACATAAGTCACCATTTTTTTGTCTTAAATAATATATTTTTTTTACAGTGTCGCTGGACCATCACATCAAATATCAATCCCAGACGACGAGCAACTGATGAGCCCTGATACAGAGAATGTCCAAGTTCATAGGAACACAGGCCCAAGAAAATCGGTATCGATAGTGTTACCGGCAGAGGAGAACGGATGATCTCCGACACACGTTTAAAAAAAATATAGGTGGCACTTTATTTACTTTCCTAAAGTGATATCAACACATTGCAATTAAAAAAAGTAAAAGTATAATATATACATATATATTTTCTATCACAAATAACAATGAATTCCAAATGATAATTCATTTTTTGCATATTTATTATATTAGAGTTATTAAAAAAAGATTAATGTGTATATATGGTCACCTTAAATGTATATTGATGGTGTAAATTATTTGTATAAATGGACAAAAGTGTAGTAGTGTTATCCAATTTTTATATTATTGTTATTATGTATATTTTTTGGAAAATCTTACGTAATTAGTTATATGTATATCATCTCCGTATTTCTGTTAGTTCGTCGACAAAATGCTTAGATGATACAACTTCGCTGTGAGTTCACTTAATTCTGTGTTAGTATTTTATAGTTTTTTTTTTTCATTTTATCTGACAAAACGATTATTTCGTGCAATAAGCTCCATTTGTTATTAAAATTTTTTTCTTGCGTGATTTTGTTTTTAACTCAATTTTATTATTTTAGTCCTATTGTGAAAATTCTATTTTTTTAAATTTTGTTCCTTTGTTTTAAAAAGAAATAATTAAAACTATGTGTATTCTGCTGCCTCAAAATTAATTATTTTATTGATAAATATAGTATACGATGAAAGAAAATTTGAGGTAGTAGAATACATTACAAAATTGTTTATATTAGAGAAAATAACTCCTTGCAACAATAACATGTCCCTAGATGTAAGAATAAATTAACTTTTTTTGTTACTAAGTGGGAATAATGATAAATGTTTCCCAGAAGCAAATTGACCTCTAGCAACAACAGACACTTTTTAAGATATTTGTTCACATAAATGTAACAACAAACGGACTTGCACTAATATTTGCTTATTTATTTTATTTGGAAGCATATCTTGAAGTCTTCAAATATTTTCCAAGTCTATGTTTAAACAGAAAAGTCTAGTGCTAATGCAGTTTAAACACTTTTTTTTAATTACACTCAAAATTTAAAACGTTTGCTCATATATCAAAAATAAAAAATAATCTCTTTGTTTCTAAACACATCAAATCGTCATAATTTATGTTTTAAACAAATATACAGAGATATCCCTGATACTTGTCACGGAAACTATGTTATTCCTTCCTGCAAACAAAAGAGTTAATAAATTGAGAGTTGGTTTTAAACAGAAATTTCTTCTTAAAATATTTGTTTAAACGACAGCTTTCGAACAAACACACCTTTATGTTCCAATACATGTACAAAGTTATACAATATAGTTTTTCTTGCCAGATATTTGTTTCGTCCGAATCCATCAAAACTCATAAAATTAATGGTTGTGAATACAATCTTATTCTTAATTGTTGTATTGTTGTTATCGATAGAAAGACTGATTTTAATCATTTTTGTTGTTGTCTTGTGCTCGTCATTTCATGTATATTAAACATATCATTTTCATCTTGTGTATCACCTTCGTGTTACGGAGAAACAAATATCTCAAGACGCTTTCTTACTTAGGCAAATAGATCGTAAGTTAGTATTTTTTTTTCGTTAATTAAATCTTAAGTTTCGAACTCTCCCCTTTATGACACTAAATCTATTTTGTTCTCTGCTGTGCCAAATATGAACTTTATAAGTTCGAAATACTTATTTTGCATAATGCAGTCTTTAAAAACATTTAACTTCTAAATATTTTATATTTAAGATTTTTTTAATAAAAATTTAAACATGAGCCATTTTCATCTTGAAGCTAAAAACTCGTGTTACAAAACATTTGTATAAAGAAAATGTTTTATTTTCCTCAAATCCAATACATTTTTTTACATTTTAACGTACATATTAACAATTTTTTGAATTAATTCACACACAATAAATAAATAAAAAATAAATAAATAATTCCGTTACGCTTGTTTAGTGCAAGGTTTTGCAAGCTTTTAGTCAAAGCAATTTTTGAAACAATTAACAATAAGACGTAGTTCCTTTTCTTAAAGTCTATATTGGCTCATTAAAATTTGATCTAAGGTGCTTGAAAATTAGGCCAAGAGAAACACAAACGTTAGGTAATTGCGGCTTTACTAAGCCGTTAGTGCTTTAATCGATGTATTTAAAAAATTTTTTAGCTGTATATCATTTTGTCTATGTTTTTTGTGATTATGATAACTCAATCTGACTAACAATGTTACGTTAAAATTATTTTAAATTATTTATTATTACGTGCTACATTATTTTATTGTCTAGTTGTCTTAAGAAAGCTCACAATTGTAATTGAAATTTTTTGTAAATAGTGTTAGTAAAATGAAGTGATATGTATCATATTTAGGATATATGTTGAGGCTGATTATATGATAAGGTTAGTTAGGTATATTGTTTTTATTAAAAAAAAAAAAGTATAAATGTACATTTAAGAAATGTCAATAAATTATACGAACATGGAAGTTTTTACAAATGGGAAACCTACACCTAAGTTTTATTCGTTATTTGGTTGGTACATGTAAAATATGGATGATTTTGTAAATAAATAAGTATAGATCGTACCACTTGCTCATTATAAAACAAATGTTACGTAAGCTAAATGCGTAACGGATGTTTTATGAAAATGATATAGGAATCAATGTATATAGAAAAATGTGTTTATTTAATACAATTATTTAGTAATACACAGAATTACCACTTGATATTAAACCGTTTCAAGGTAGCTTATAATCAACCTAGCTATTAGATTTGTTCTATTGTGTTTTATATATGCAGTGAATAAATAAATTATATATAAATCTGTCTTACTTTGTATTTTTATTTGGATATGAAATTATAGAATCACTCTCTTAGTAGACCAGTAATGCTGCTGCTCCACTCGAAATTTAAAAAACAGATTTAAATACTTTATTTTTAGTGAATTTAATTTAAAAAAGATCACCTATTCCTTTATATATACATGTATCATAAAATACGATCTACTGGTTTTGTTTGTATCTGTTAATTATTAATAAAAAACCATGAATTAAAAAGTATGTTGTACACCCTTCATGTTTCCCTTTATCTTTATGAAATAGTTATCTGATAGTCAAAGATTGAAACAATAAAGAAATAGAACATAGGCAGTAGAGTACTTGAGGGACATTCCAGTTCAATTTTTCTAATTGTTCTTATTTTATTGTTAAAAGCCAATTCTTTCGTTGAAAAAGAAAAATAATATACAAGATGGAAAATCATGGGATTTAGGGGGCCTATAATACGCTCCAGGCATACTCTCGTACTCATAATTCTCTTTGTATGTTTACGGTTTACCAGTCAACAAGAAAATGTAATAAGCAGAGTATCTGGAGGACATTCCATACCTCACAGACTCCTTGTAGTTTTTAATTTATTGTTAAAATGAAAAACCTAAATAAAATTAGTACCACCTGAGGAGTTTGGTTGCCTTTGATGGTGGAAGGTAACAGCAACTATTTTTTGAAAACGACCAAGTTTAACGTTCAGTTCGAAGGACCTATGCTTGAATTTGAAGCAGTAGAGGTAGAACTTCACCTAAAATTCAGGGTAAAAATTTTTACAGAGAGTGGATAGGATGTGACCAGACACTATAGTGATCAGACGCATACTGCTCCAGTTACCTGTCTCAAGGGAGATTTTTTTTTAATTCTTTGGAAGATCCAGAAGACTAAGTAAACAAATTTAAAGCTTTATTTTTAGGATTTTTAAGTAATCAAGATATATTCCTGTTTATAAATAAAACAAAATTTTTATTATGGATATTTTGTATTTAATATTTACACTATATTGCATATACATTTTGTATTTGTACAATAAACAATAAACATTACATAATCAGTGCTCTTCATACAAATCATCTACAATAGTGATTGTCACTCTTCTATTTTTACATACTGTAATGAAAAATACTTCATTGCGATAAAATTGTCATTTATTAAACTTTGGAACTGTTTAGTGGTGCATGAACTAAATAATTTCAAAGTTCAATGACACATTTGTTGTGTAAGTTGTGTTCTAAATTTTATTGTCATTTATAATTTATTATAAAACACAACTTAGACAATGTTCGATGGCACTAAAACTAAAGATGAAATTTAATGTACAAAAAATAAAAGCTAAAAAATCTCTACAATAGCAAAAAAATCATGAAAAAAAAACTAACTTACATAGTCTACACCTGAAATTACAATAATATACCCTTTGTTTATAACTTTTTTACATTGAGGCATTAGGTAATATACAAAAAAAATTATCCATCAATGTATATGCATTGTCCTAACTATATATTGCACAATCATTGTGAATTTCTTTATATACAATAAAATACAACTACCTACTAAGGGAAGTGTAAAATTATATGCATTAAGGCTATAGAAAGGCTATGTTAGACAAAACTAACATTGGTGTTTGTGATATTTATAGTCATTCATTTTATTATCCGAATACTTACATTTAAATATAAATCTACAAATAATTTAAGAAAAAATCAACAAAACAATATAATCCAAAGTAATAAGGGTAATCGTTACATAATTAATTGAATTAAAACATCTATACATATGTGTAGGGTAATAATTAAAAAAAAATATTCTAAATTGCATTGACTTAAAAACAACTTTTTATGTAAAAAAAAGAAATAAATTAAATTAATAGGTATTTACAAACTTTTCTATAAGGTCGGGGAAACAATTATACATTTTTGGTCCCTAACCTAAACCCTCGCTTCCAAGCAAGGCGTTTTTTAATAACGTTATAAACAAAAATTTATATAAATGCACTCTACTTTTGTGTATATAAATATTTTGCACTCATTGGTATTAAAACGTGTTAAAAAATAATCAATCTTCCGAATGCAACAAGATAAATATAAAAGTTTCAACTAATAAAAAAATCAAAATTTCGTTATTCGAGTTAAAACAAAAAAAAAATATATAAATTCAAAAAAAATTTAAACAAATGGCAAGATAAAAATTCTATAAATAATCATTCGAAATATTGATAAAAGTATAGTAAAATTTAAAAATTAAAATAACGATTTAAAAAATATCTACATACACATTTTTATGCATATATGTTTATATACAATGCTTTTTTTCTGCTAGAAGGCTTTTAATACTCATATTTTTTTTATATATTTTTATTATTTTCTAAACGACAACACTTGGTTTTTCTTGCATTACAAAAAATAAACACTGTATATTATGTTATTATGTACATGTATTTTCTTTATAAAACCAGATTATGATGAACTTATAAAACTATGGAATGTATTTAAAAATGTGTAAGTTATAAATGGCACTGCAAACAGTCTGTGAATAGTTATAAATAACGTTTAAAAACAAATATTTACAATTTTATAGTAGCATTTACATCCAAAAACTGTAACAACAAATCGGCAAATAAAAAACTTCCTCTTCTCTCATTTTTTTCTCGCATATCAATATATAAAGTACGTAAATACATATAGTTATTAATCAAAATATAAGCACTTAATTCATCCATTTTCTGCAGTTCGGGGCTCCACACATGCATGATATTTTATGTTGGTCATCTTCTATGTCAAACTTGTAATCGTAAGCCAACTAAAAAAGAAAAAAAATCACTTAATATACTTGAGTACACCTAGGCTTTCTTTAAGAGGCATTCTCACATGACTTTCAATTAGCAGTAATATTTCATGCCATTGCTTTATTAGGGTAATTTTTTACTCAAATTTTTAAGCCACTTTCTTTGTTTCTTTTTATGTTCCATGGAATCTTCATTGGTCGGTTAACTTTAAGGTAGGTAGTTATTTTTAGTTTTTTAATGAAAAATACCTGTCCATTATCCACACAAAAAATGTGTCAATTCTGGATGAACGATTGGTGACTTAAGTCAGATGAGCTTTTTTTCTAACTTAATGGATGTATGTTTTTCAACATGTAGTGTGGATCTATTAAATATGCTTTATTTAAGATGTTATGTGTCTTGCCAAACAAATCTTGTTGAAACACTGTCTACACTTCCACATAGTGCTCCCTCAGTTAATGTGCGTTTAGAACAACTACATATCATCTTTTGTATATTTTTACATGATTTTTCAGTGCTTGTGTCAAAGAAAACATCTTCTCAAATAAAGCAAATATTTTATTGTCCACCTTGTGCAATTTTACTGGATAAAATGTACCACAAAACATCAAGTTATCAGAACATCCTCTCGTATGTAATGAATGGCCTTTCAATAACCACTTTTCATACTGTTTTGTTACTTATTCTTTAAAGAACTTATTTATTAAAACATGCTATGGTTGTAACTGACCTTAACCTTTATTGTCCCACTGCAAAATGAGTGAAGTTCAGAAGATTCATTTGGAGTACATCATGCCGCTCAATGAGTAGAATAAGTAAAGATACATCCAAAAATTATTAGATTAAGGTCTATTGTTATCCACAATTTTCATTTTAACCCTTTATTGGGAATTGAAATGAAAATTCAATTTTCCACCAAATCCTTAAGTCTTAAACTTATCGGATACATCTGTTGAAGTTACACAATTGGTAGTGTGAAGAAATATAAAAGTAATTTAATTAATAGCAAACCACCTCGAAAAAACAAAAAACAGAATAATGTTCAATTGGACATAGACACCAATATAATAGAAGATCAAAAGGATATATTCATTCAATGTAATGAAGTATTACTCCTGCCTTCAGAATACTAGTTAGTTTTTTTTCTTTTATATAATGACCAATATGGTCAAAGAAGACAAAGCCTAAATAGCAGCCTTTATATCTGTCCTACCGACAATGGGTCTTTAAATTTACCTTCATAGGAAGATTATTGGGCATTTGGTTCTCTTATTGAACAAATTGCTAACATAATGTCTGTAAAATGCTTCAAGCTTTTGAGGCGGTTCACTTCAACAATAACGAAAATTATACAGAAAATACAAAAGACAGATTTTTTAAAATTAGGTTGCTTATCGAAAAAGTAAGACACAATCGCAAAAAATTCTATATTGAGAACGAATACTCTGGTAATTTACGCCAGTGTATAAAAAGTAAACCTCATAAATGATAATATAAATTTTTTGTGCTCACTGGTGTCTCCGAATTCATATAGGGAAGAGGATCCTTTGATTACAAAGTAGATACCGAGAACAGGACGATAGTTGTCAAATGGGTCGATAGAAAATTTGTTTTATTAGGTAGTACTTCTTATAGAGTTGAGCCATCAAGAACCTTTAAAAGATACAACAAAGTAGAAAAAAAAAGTAAATTATCCTCACTCGAATGTAATTATAAATTACAATAAGCATATGGGAGGCATTAATAAAGCTAATATTCTCATAAGACTATGCGGGACACCCAGTAAACCCAAACGTTGGTATTTGGCAATATTTACTTATCTCTAGATATTTGCGATGTAAATGCTTGGCTTTTATGCAGACGAGATTGTTCAACCTGAAAAGAAAACATAAACCGCTAAAAAAATGAAACTGCTAGCCTAGCAACTACATACAAAGTAGGTAGGCCAAAATCAACTGAGGTCACCAAAATAAAGGATATCCAGTAGTAGGCAGAACTTTTGATACATCAAGGTAAAGTTTGTTCGCGCATTTACCGGTACACACATTTAAGGGGAGATGTAGATGTAGTTTACTTTTCATGTTTAGAAGGATTAATAAGTCTCCAATTTTCAGGTTTTTCGTGGTTCTTTCCAGGCTTGAAAATTTGAAAAACCAGTTAATTTATTAGATTAGTAAGAACACTGGCCTGTGTTACCACTAGATATTACATCTAAATTAGATTAGTTTTTTACTTCCTCAGTCAAGTGCCTTTTAAAGGGACATCAAGCGTATTGCGCAAAGTCATAAATCACCACATTTTCTATTCCAAACATTTATCCAATCTTTCTTCGAAAGTACCGTTATCTGACAGAACAAAATTATTAACTCGGTCAGATAATATAGTCTACATATTTTGGTTTGCCTCGAAACTATAGGGAAAATAAAATTAGAGGCAAAATTAAGTAAGAAAACTTAAGGCTATGAAAAACATTGCCCCATATTACCTCTATACATGAATAATGAACATGTGCATGCGTTAATATTCAAATGAAAAACCTTGGTCAATTTTGTAAAAAAGTGCAGTAAGTACAAAACATGATTTATCATAAGATTGTGAAAACTCAAATGGAACTGCCATTTTTTGATGTTTTTGCTATCTGGTGAAACCCTAGGTAATTTAATCAATATAATTTGTTGTTAAGCTTGACTAAAACAATTTCTAAAAGAACATCCCAAAGAACCTTAAGAGACATTTTTGAAAACTTTATTTCGGAGAACTGACCATTAATATTTGTCTAAATTTGTATATTTCAAATTCTGATGCTTTTTACTTATGCAAAAATGTATGGCTGTGGAAACTGACTTTAAAATCCAATTCGTTTCCAGCACATTATTTTAAAAAAAAAAATCTTCCAAAATTGTATCTAAAAAATAAAAAAATTACATACCTCTTCCCCTCTTTGTATTCTTCTCTTAGCAAATATGATAATTCTTAAATCTCTATCTACTTCAACAATTTCTGCTACACAATTAGGATTGCACGAATGGTTAATATATCTAGCTAAACCTCCACTTAAAGTTGCATCAACTACCCTTTCCTCATCTAAACGGAACATGTAAATTCCTCGATTCTAAAAATTAAACACAAAAAATTATTACAAAAACTCATACCATCCTTGACATACAAACTTACTTTTGCATCATATTTCTTTTCTCTAGTCTCAGCTACTTCCGTCCTAATTATTTCACCAATATATTCTATGACCATAGTATGTTTTTCCAAGTCTCGGGCTGCATACAACCCTAATCCTTGAATTTTTGATCTAACAAACAAAAAATTATTGACAACTGTTAAAGTAACAACAATTTAAAACTCATACCTAGCTAAATATACGTTGTTCCTCCACTCCTGTTTCATTTTCTTGTACTGTGAACTCTTAGAATGAACAAACTGTTTGCTGTAAGGACAACCTGCTTCTCCTGTACCAACTGCTGCTGTCGGAGCGAACACGGGCCTAGCTGTTGAACCCGTTCTTTGAGTGTGCATTCGTTTCCAATGCTGTAAATTTCTTAGTCTGGGTTCTGATCTAGCCGCACCCGTTGGATTTATTGCTAAAGGCAGTTCTAACAGGGGGTTGCGACCATATTTAAATTTATAATCTGTTAACGTTTCAATACCTAAAAAAAAAATTTAACTTAAGTTCCCATTCAAAAGTATAATTTAAAACTTTTTTTTACAGCTTACGATTTATGCACACATACCTGGCATACTCTCCAAAACACGCACGACTGCTGGTTCTGTCAATCCAAAAAGATCTTCGCCAGTAACATACTTAGAAAATATTTGTACACACTGGTTGTCTCTACGTAAAGCAGCAAGTGGTTCCAGAACTTTATTCCAAACAGTTTTAGGAGAAGTGTCTTTGAATTCTATATCCTCTTCGTTTACTTCCTGCACTAAAATCCTGAATTCAGGTCGTCCCGACACTTCATGAATGGAGCACACATATCTACATCTTTTATTCAACTTGCGCATACTCCAATAAAAACGAATAATTTTATAACCGATAGGATAAATGTAATTAGAGGTATGAAAATTTTGCAGCTGATGAGGTAGTAGTTGTCCGACACTTAAGAAAATAAGACTGCCTACTCTTAATAGGTTATTGGTGTCAGAGTGATGCATAACCGCTGCAACTTGTCTGTTTTCGTCCCTGTTAACGTATACTCTTCTGGACACGGATAAAGTTGTGAGCTCGTTATCTTTTTCGTTTTTGGGCACGTGTGCTGTACAATAAGTAGTTTTGTTTTTATAAAATACACAGCCATCTTTAACAGCACAACTGAGATGATATATGTTTGAGCATCGAGTTTTGAAACATCTAATCGTAGCTCCCAATTTATTACACAATACACAATTAGACGATAAGCTTTGCTGTAGAGCATTCTCTAAGTTCATAAGAGCTCCATTAACAGTTTCATACACACCATCAGACCAAAGGCCACAGTTTAAATGCACCCACTTGTCCACATCAAAGTTGAGCAGTCTCCCAGGTCCATCGCCCACACCATCACCGATCGCATGGCAAAACATACATTTCCTCGTATCCTCAGGTATTTTACTAGGCGTAACAGTAATAGATAATTTGTACAATAGTTCCATAATTTCTTTATCTGTTGGTCTTTTATATTTTGCGTTAGCTTGTAATGTCCCAGGAGCCCACTTTTTATACTTAATTCCTTTCCACGTCTTTGCAGACTCTGAAGGCACATGCCTTTGATATTCATTTACCATCGAATTATCTCTAGCATAGTTATCTTTAGAGTCTTCAAATTTGATTTCCGGTTTAATGTCATAATCAACTTCCATTCTTTCAACCAATTGTGGAGCCACTTGAGGTCTACTGAAATCTAACAAATTGTCCAATTTTTGCCTCTCTAAAACTTGCTTTTTCCTTTGAATGTCAGCTTTATCCTTTTGGCACAGATGATCAACAATAGCCGCCGCCTTATCCTCAGTTAAACTTGGCGAGCGATGCATTAAAGCAAATTGCATATAGCAAGTGGTAGTACAAAAGTATAATTCATCTCCATCGTCAAGAAGCTCCGAATCTTTGGCAAAGAATGGCAGTTCTGACACTTTTTTGCGAATCATGTTGTTCAAGATGACCACATCGCAATGCTTACAGAATTTCGCTGCTCCATTCAATATACTTTGAATGTCTATCGGAGCTACAATAAAAAAAAATTGAAATATTATCTATAAAAAAAATAAATAAAAAATGTTTACCTCCTTCTTTTCCATCTTTTCCTTTAGTCCTATAAAGTCCCAACTTCTGGCTAGGAGGCGTACTAGTTCTTTCAACAATTTGATAACTCGTAGGCGCCGGAATATGAAGTATATTTGCTAGGTCTCTTAGAACACCCATAATGTCCTCAGCTGCTGAAGACGTTAACGTCAAAGTAACTTGAACATTAGCATTATCCTTCGATGGTGTTGTAGGGGTTGAACCAAATTTGGTTTTAGTTGTAACATACTCGCTATTTTGAATATTTTCTTTATCCTAAAAGAAAAACAAATTTTTAAACCAAATTGACAAAATGTGCAATAATAAAAAAACTTACGTCCATATAATCTTTGAGGAAAGCTCCTGATGGTTTCAGTTTGATTGGTATTGGCATTATAAGAGGCACGGTAGGAGACAAAGGTCTAGGTTTAGGAGTGTCATCATCCTCATCTTCTGTGTCGCTGATGAGACGCAAACCAGTAAACCTACAAGTTGCCTCTTCATCTTCAAATAATGAACAGTCAGGTGAGGAACTACTTAGTATAGAATCAGGAGTATCATCACGTGAAAACACAGTGAATTTTTTGTTGTCATCATGATCAAACTTGATGAGAGGGAATTCTTGGTCATAAAATCCTCTCTGTGTAGAAGCTGGAGGTTTTTCCGGAATAGGATCAATGTCTCCGTAGGGTTTTGTGTTGTAGTAATCAGTAAAACCAGGTACAAAAGCACTGCCATATGAACCGTGAAGGTCGCCATAGCGTGGATCGAAATCTTTCATGCCCACTTTAGTGAGGTCCCCAGAACCAAAAACAGGTACAACTCCAAAATTTTTGTTTAGAACTGGTTCTGAAACGATCAAAGGTGGTAGGCTGCGCATTTGACCAATTATGCCTTCAATGTATGACTCATAATCTTCTTCGAGTTTGGAACTCTTTCGTGGTCGTTTCTTAGGCTGGCCATGTCCTTCTTTATTTAAAATCTGGTTTTGCCTTCTTTTTGCTTGGTACTGCCTTCGTTTCATTTTTTTGAGTTCTTCCTTTTGATCAATGGTCATTTTTTCAGTTGATGAATCTAAATTGTCAACCAATTCTTCTTTCAATTGAATGTCTGGTCTGCTGTGGTCAGACACTTCGGAATGTTGTGAAGATTCATCTACAAGCTCTTTCTTGACTTCTTGTGGAGTCAACAAAGGACTTTGTAGGGTTGTTGAAGAAGCAGAAATAGGTTCTTTCTTGATGGTGAGAGGAGGAGTTTGTAGGCTTGAATCTTGACTGCATGATGAGCGTGGAGTTGGAGGTGACAGTAAATCATCCCTGCTGGGGGTGCGACTTGGAGGCAAACATCTCTTGATGTCGATGTGTAGTTGCTGTTGTGGTTGTGTGGATGCCACTGATAAAGCTGGAGGTTGTGGTTGCACCGGTTTGGAAACAAATGAAGTTTCTCTGGTGACTATTGAAGGTCTTGAAACTTTTGGTGGTTGAGTGTTGGCATTGTCGTTTTGAAGAATTGGTGGTAAGAGTGATGTAGGGGTCGGAGGTACAGGCCGGGCAAGTTGTGCTTCTAAATTGGGTACAATCGGTAAGCTTGAGGCCGTTTGCGTTGGAGCCGAGGTTGCTGGTGTTGTTAGTTGAGAGGACGAACCAGCACATGCTGTGTTTTGCAAAAGTTGCTTTAGAAGGACATTTTGCGAATCTTCCATTCTATTCGGAGCTTGAATTGAAGAATACTTGCAGCCAGAAGGTAATTCTTGTTTTAATAAACTAGCAGTTGTTATAATGGAGTCGCCAGTTTCATTCTCGGTTTTAATGTCTTCTTTTTTAATTAATTCCTTAGTTGTAGAATTGGGTTCTTCAACTGATTTAGTTCTTATTACTGAAGATTTAGTTAGATGTTCATGGAGAAAGTTAGTAGTGGAAACCGTTGGACGAGTTGTGGAATTTTGAGTAGATGTGATTATGGCAGATAATAAAGTTGAATTTGAAGTACTAGGAGTAGAGTTGTTGCTCGTTATTATAGGAGATATCACCTTTGGTTGAGCTTGTACCAAAGAAGCGTTAAAGTTCGACTTCGCCATAGATATTGGAGAACCTAATATGCTGGCAGTTGTAATAGTGGAAGGAGAAGTTTGTGGAGTAGTAGCTGCTGGGTGTGATTGCAGCATTGCGTTTAAACTTAAAGGTTTTTTAATCGGCTGTCCAATAGAAGTGGATTGCAAAGAGGTTGTAATTACAGATTGCTTTGTAAAATTGGTGAAAGCTGATGGAGTTGTAGATCCACTAGCATTTATAACTGAAGAACTCGCAATTGTAGTAACTGGAGGTAGCTTGGGATGATCAGGCATCAGCTGAATGCCACCAATAGATCTGCCTTGTAAAATTGTGCTACTCATAGAAGTTTGATTTGCAGAACTCACTATGGAATTCACAATTGCTGCCGCTGATGAAACATTCACATTATTTGTAGAAGATAATGATAGAGATGTAGTTTTAGTATTGTTTGTAGGTGATGTACTCGTAGCATTGGCCAAAACTGGTTTTTGCTTAAAATTTGGAACAATTACTGTGTTAGTAGATGAAGCTATGACAACAGCAGAATTGATAGTTTGTTGTGTTACTTGATGTGCTACACTTTGTGCCACTTGCTGTGATATATTTTGAGTTATTCGTGGTGTTACAATTGCGTTAGAAGAAGCAACTGAAACTTGAGGCACAACTTTCTCTTTATGTGTAACACTTTTAACAACTGTTTCTACATTGGAAGCAGTAGTCACTGTAGTGGTATGTAAATTGGAGAGTAGAGTTCTTAATTGCTGAGATACATTTGCCATATTGGTAGTTAGTTCTGTCGGTTGCGATAGTGGAGATAGTTGAGGCATAGTTGCTGGTCTTGAAGTTGTAGCAACCGTTACGGGTGTCTCTACTTTACTTTGCATCACCACTCTATTGTTTGGATGCTCTGGTTTTGCTTCGCTTTTAGTAATTTCTTTTTTAGTTACAATGGTTTTTTCACAATCTATTTCCATTTTTTCATCAACATTATTTTCTAAAAGAGGAGGATCTGCTCTAATATTCTCTATCATATCTAGAACATCTTCAAATGACTCAAATTCACCGGAAATTCCTTTTCCATCACGCCTGCGGTTTTCTAAGGCTTCCATTGCTATGTTATCCAACATTTGTTCTTGTGAAGGTGTTGGAGAAGGAATTGAAATCACGACAGATTTGTTATCTAAGTCACCTGAACCGCCATCACCATCGATAGTTTGTGTTGTTATAAAAGACGCAGAAATAGTTTCTGTTCTTGAAGCAATCTGAACAGGTTGCATTTCTTGGATAATTTGGGCAGTCATTTTAAGTTCTGGTGTAGTGTGAATCAAAAGCGGGGAAGATTTTTTAGTGATAACTGGACTGGGAACTCTTTGAGTCTTATCTTGTGTAAGTAAAGTTGCTAATTGTATATTTTCAACTTTGCGAACTTGTTGTGAATCTTTTACTTCTACTACACTTTCAACTTTTTCTTTAACCACAGAGGTCTGTCTGACTACATTTAAGCCTTCTATTTTTATATTTTGTTGTTCATTTACAATGTGTGTCTTAACTCCATCCTCTTTTAAGATGGTTTTTATTATATGTGATTGTGTCATTCCATTTTCTGTACTTACAATTATTGGCTGGAGATTAATTCTGTTGTTATTTACTTTTTCTTGTGGTTTAATTTCATTTAAAGATTCTTCTAGTTTGTTGCTTGTTGTGTTTAAGTCAGGTGAATCTTGTTTAGATTTTTCATCTTCACAGTTTGAGCTATCTGGTGAAACAGAATCATCTTCAAAAATCTTTTTGGGTAAACAAGTTTCTTGAGAATGTGTAGTGAGTGATATAGAAGTAGAAGGTTTATCCATTACTTTCACGTTAGGCAATTTACTGACTGCACTTGCACTTATTACAGGCACTGTAAACCTCGAAGGTAAAATTGATGCTATTTGAGTAGTGGCACCACTAACAATAGTCAAAGCCGGCGTCGACACAGTTGACACAATTTTTGGTACAGTGATAATGTTACTTCTTGCCGGTAAAATAATACTGGTATAATTGGATGTTGCTGTCAATTTTTGGTTTTGGCCAGCAATAATGACATCATTTACTTTCCGAGGTGCATTAGCTCTTTGCATTATGGGCACCAAAGAAATTTTTTGTCCAGGCTGTCCTAAATTAACAACACTTTGCGTGCGAGAACCACTAGCAAAAATAGCTCCCTGAATAAAACTTGCAGCAGTAACTTTAGGATAACTTATGTTAGCATTCGTAGCTGCGTATTTATGAATTTCCTTAATAAGTTTAGTCTCCGTAGAAGTCTTAATAATTTTTTCCTTCCTTGAACCTTCATCTATGAGCTCTTCAAAGTCTTCCTTTGTGGATATTTGCTCCTCAGGAGATTTCATATTTGAGTTTATAATGACAATTTGTTGGTGTGAAGCAACTTCAAAATTATTGCTTATTTCTTCTTCTGGGCTTTCAGGAGGATCCACAGCCATCTCTTCCTGCTCTGGAGAATCTGGAGTATCAGTAACCGATAAAAGGTGGTCTGATGATAACCCCTGCACTATATATGGTCCAAGTCCATCACTTGTAACTTTCTTTGTTTTTCCCTGAAGGATCAATTCCTCTTCACTGGTTGTAGGACTCTGGATAGCAACATTAACAATATGCATGTTTTTATCACCTATCATATCACCATTGTATTCTTCATCATCTTCCTCATGAGCATTTTCCGAAATGTCTACGGGAAACAATAGAAAATCCGATGAATCAATTTGATCAGATTCTAAAGGACTCGACATCACATCCCCTATATCACTTTGGGAAAAGCTCTGAATAACAGCCATGTCATCCCCATCATTTTGCGCTGTTGAACTTAATGAAACTTCTGTTGAAACCAAATTGTTGTCGTTATCATCGTCATAATCCATCATTTCATCCACTCGCAATTGCTTATTAGAGTCAGATGTACTCTCAATTACAGCTTCTTTAGCCTCACTTTGCTCTTGCAATAACTTCTTTTCCATTATTTTTTGTGCTACCAGTAATCTACTTGTTGAAGGTGGAGGCGTTACCGGTGGTGTAGACGAATTATCATCCATTTCATTGTAGTCAGTGCTTACCAGAGAATTCTGACGTCCTAAATTCATCGCCTGCAAATTGGTTTTAACTGGATTTTTTGGTTTCTTCAGAATAGAAACTTTAGAAATGTGGGGCTCCTTTTTGAAAGTAGGAGGTGCTTGGGATTCAATCATTTCTGGTTTATCATCTTTATTTTCACTCATATTCGGAGGTCGTTTTCCTCGCCCTAACCCCCACATAGGTGATCCTCCAAATAAACCCAGCCTAAAATATCCAAACCTCCTTCCTGGAAAAGGTATTGGGTTCCCAGGCATATGTGGGTTGCCTCCACCACCCATATCATTCTCTGATACAACAGACGAAGGTTCAGATAGAGGTTGAGGTGTGTAAACAGATCGTGGAGTTCCAGGGTTTTCTATGCTTTTAGGGCGTTCTGGGTTATGTGGGCTTGAACCTGGGTGGCGTCTTATACTCATAGGAGATTGAATGGGCCCAACCATTGGGCTTCGAGGCATCGGTGAACTTGGAGGAGGGTACTGTTGATGATGCATCATTGGACTGTTTTCAGGTTGCCCCATGGAATGAACTGAAGGACTCCTTGCCATAGGTGAACTAGGTGGTTGGTTTCCAAAACCCACCATGGGGCTTCGTGGTGGCATTGGAGAAGCAGGTTGGCTGTGTATAGAGTGCGGTGACATAATTTGTTGCGCTTGATTCAACATGGGGCTTTGAGGGGGCCTTTCGTTTTGGACTCTGTTTCCTTGAGCTTGCAGTTGTGCAATCTGCTGTTGCTGTGCAAGCGCTAGCTGTTTTTGTTGTTGCACCATCAACTGGTGTTGCTGAGGTGTCAGAGGTGGAGGTTGGGCGGCAGCCTGTTGGTTTTGGGCGGCTTGTTGGGCAGCTTGCTGCGCGGCTTGTTGAGCAGCTTGTTGTTGGAGGTGCTGCCTCATTATTAAGTTTCTTTGTTGAATGAGTTGCATTGTTCGAGGAGACTGAACTAAGTTTTGTTGGTCGCCTTGCTGGTGGCCTTCAACATTTTGTTGTTGTTGCTGTTGTTGCTGCTGCTGCTGCTGTTGTTGTTGTTGAAGAAGAGCATGTTGTTGGAGATGTCTTTGCAAAATTTGTTGTTGAGTTAGAGATATTTGTTGGGGAGGAGGGCTGTTTAATGGGGACGGTGTGCCTGGTTTTTGTTGGAAATTAGGACTTGGCGATTGTAGCCTTGCTCTTTGTTGGAGAGCTAATGTGGGGTCCATTGTGGGGCGACCAAACCGTACTTGCGATATTGCTTGTACTGAAACAAAGTTTTAAAAATGTTCTTATTTTAAAAGTATATGTAAATGGTTTAACGTTATACTTATTTATGTATTAAGGTCTGTTAGGATAATTATAAAAACAGAGGAGGTATCCAAGGTTGATATAGCTTTTTATTACACTATATTCCTTGAGATTTTAAGTACCAAAATTTTGCATGAATTTTTTCAAAAGTCAAGCATGTAAAAAGTGTTTCTAGAAATAACAGTACTTACCTAAGTTTGGTCTGATTTCGTTAGAGTACCCGACAGGACTTGTGACAACCCTTCGATGTTGCGGGGACGTCATTCTAGACATAGGTGGTGGTAAAATGACTTGAGAAGGAGATGGCACAGGTCCTGGACTTCCTTCGCTTTGAGAAAGCGGTGTTCCTATTCGAGGTGAAGGCTGCATAGGAGACATGCTTGCATTCTGTTGACTGCTACTAGGGCTCTGCATCACGCTTGAAATAGATCCTGGTCCCGGAGAGTGTGATACCACTGGAGCTGGACTGTGTAAAGGTGAATTATGTTGCATCATCGGCGATGCTGATGGCGACATCATAGGTGACTGTGAATTAGGATGAATTGGAGAAGAAGCTGGTGGGCGTAGGGGTGATTGTGTCTGGCCCATAAGAAGCGGCGACTGCCCAGGACCCGGTCGCTGCTGCTGTTGCTTCTTATTCCGATATTCCTTCATATAGACCAACAAAGGTAATAAAGAATTACATAAAAGGCTTACATATATGGACATCTGCTACTACTTGGCATTCTATTGGTGATAACTATTTATTAAAAGTGCGGGGTGCAAAACCTACGTATATAGCAGTGTCTATGTATGTGGATAGTTACCTGCATGAGCATTTCGTGTTGGCGGGTTTGTTTCCGACTAGTTTCGAGATGTTTCTGGATTATGGATTGTTCAGCTTGTATTCTCTGGAGTTCTAAAGCATCTGTTTCGCCCAGTTGGTTGCCAGACTTCTTTAGTTGCCTCTGCTTGCTATTTAAAGACTAAAATGAAGAAAAGCTTGTTAAAAACAGAAGTTTTTGGGTTGTTTTGTGTGATTACCTTTCTGACCTTCCTAAGTTTTTGTACTTCTGTTAAATAGAAGGCCATTTGGGCTTTCAGACCTTCATTTTGGTGATTTAACCACTGTTCGTAAACAAGTTGGGTTTGCTTGTCTTGTTCGGTGACTATGTGCTCTGGTGGAAGAGGTGGAGCTGGTAGAAGGTTTGCATTATAAGTAGGAACCCTTGGGGTCATATCTGCAGGAGCTTGAGGTTGAACTGATGAAGGTCTTGGAGGGTTTTGTTGCCACTGATTGGGTGGTGTGTTTTGTGGAGCTGAGCCAGCTTGTTGGAAGTTTGGTCGAACTTGATTGGTTTGTGTAATATTTCCGGCTGGTAAAAGCCCTTGAGCTGCAGGAAAATTATTTATTATTAAAAAATAAGTTAAAAAGCTTTCAAGAACAATTTCTCCTCACATCTTACGATCTAATTTAAAGATAAGACTATAAAATCCTACCTGGGACAGCTTGAGCAGTAGAAGTTCCCAGTCCTATTGGTCCACTGTTGAAAACATCAGCTTTAAGTCTTTCGAAGTCATGATCACTCATTAATGCAGAGCCACCAGAACTGCTAGACGAAATTTCTTGGCTCTGATTCGTTGGCTGAGTCTGCATTTGCTTTTCTTGTTCCCTTTTCTCTTGCTCAAGGAGGTCTTCTAATAGCAATGGTTGCTCCTGAAAATGAGAAGTATGAGTGTAAATATGTTTATTAACAGGTACAAGACTTGCTTTGCGAATGACACCGTTTAGGAATACGATGCTGATGATATAACAAAGAGGTTATCAAAATTATTGAATAAACTGAATATTATGCGTGTGAATTCAATTAGTTACAATCTAAGGGATAATTTAACTAGTTTCTAAATGTAACTGGGGTCTACTTTTTGTTTGAAATGAAAAATGTTTAAACAAAAATCTATAGTGAAAACCTCTTTAAAAGCTAAAATATAGTTATAGTTCTTTAATGACTGGAGTCTAGAAAAGCCTTGTAATTAAAATTTTAGATTTTAATTTTTCTACAAGATAAACTTTCCTCCTAAATGTTTCAAGACATACAGTAAAAAATCTTTAAAAAATATATGTACAGCTTACACGAAAAAATGCACACAAAAACAACCAATAATTACAAAAAATAAAACAAAAATGTTGCTATTACGATACCCACTCAAAAATGCTGTATTATACTAACTACACTACAAGGCAATTCTAGTTTATGTTAAAAAATAAATAAATAAAAAGACGATACAAACATGCAATTTTCATGGGCGTGTTTAATGTATGAGATAGGGTTTTGAAATCTCACCTCCAGAAGCAGGGGTCTCCGTTGCACATGGGGGAGCATTGGATGACCCTGCGGACGTACCGGATGCATGAGTCCCAGAGGAAGACGGAGATGCCCCATCGGAGAAGGACCCATACGTAACCCCATCTACCACACAACATGCAAGCAACACCATACCTCAACCACTGTTACTTAAGTTAGTCTACCCACAACCATACTAATTAATCATGTCAAATAAATATTATAATTTATTTTTGTACATTTATACAAGGTTTGCCTCAATGGCTTTGCAATGTCCAATCATCATGTCCAATTGTTTAATTATACATTACAAAAATAATTTTTTTGTATTGTTAAATTGGGAAAGTTCTAAAGGAATTCAGTTTTATAAATTTTGAGACAAATCTTGTATACTTTTAATTTCTGTCAGTAATTATGTAGAAATTTAAAAAAATGTATTTGATTCGTTATTTCATGTAAGATTGCTCATTGTACCAGATTTTGATTTAAAATCTTGTTAAGATGTATTGAGAATTTTTCACGTTTCTTATTATTTTAATTAGCAACTGCTGAATGGAATGCTCTATGAAGTGTTAAAAGTGGTTCTGAACAGTTGATGAAAAACCGATATTAAATTAATTTTAATGTCTCTATACAAAGTCAAGATTCTTTATGATCTCTGGCAACTCAACATTTTTATGCATTCAAAAGTAAAAAATCTTTCTGATAATTATTTGATACTTCCGGAGATTATACAGGTCTGACCAGCATCCTAGAGTACTTAAAGGAAGTAACAAAGCATCGTTTCCATTATCTGGAGATTTAATCGGGAAGTTTAGTCGACGGTAACTATATTTGAAGATACCTTTGAAGACTTTAATATAAAATTAAAAAATTGCAAGAACTCATAGGGACATCATCTAAGAGAGATGACATTGTACTGGGTGCTACTTATAATATTTCTTTAATGATTGCGAAGTCCACACACTATTAGCAAAGAACTTATTCTACCAGCTGTAAGTGAGGTAATTCGCACCATGTTGTACAAACCAGCCTTCGATATTATATAAAGAATTCCACTGAGTAATAATATTGTACGAAGAACAATCGATGAAATGGCTCAATATCTAGCAAACTCTTTATGTGACCACTTAAAACCATCTGAATTCTCTATACAGCTTAACGAGTCAACATTACCAGGAAACGAAGCTTTACTTTTAGCTTATGTGAAATTTGTAAAAGAAGAAAAATTTTTCCAAGAATTGTTATTTGCTAAATGTTTCGAAACTGATACGAAAGGTGAAACGCTATACCCTTGACTAATTTCATCTCTGCTGCTACTAATTGTGCTCCGGCACCGACACCGAGGCTTTCTGGCATACTTAAAACAAGTTATACCGAATATATTATTGGTACAGTTAATAAAATCAAAAGGGATATCTTAAATGACGGTTTATTTGTTCAACTTTCTTTGGAAAATAATGAAGAGGAGAATGATCTCAGTTTCCAAAT
>JAUIMW010000203.1:0-21717 GCA_033557785.1 Enochrus cinctus | reverse complement strand
TCATCTGCATAGCAGAGTATTTTTCCATCAATTTCTATATTTGCCAGGTCATTGATGTATATCAGAAATAACAACGGCCCCATAACTGTTCCTTGAGGTACGCCGTGTGTTATTGTTTTGGATTTGCTAAAGTGGAACCTATTCTAACATACTGGGTTATATTTCGTTAATAATTTCTAATTAAATCTAGGTTTATGCCTCTTATGCCAATTATGTTTAATTTTTCTAATAGTATTTCATGGGATACCGTGTGGAATGCCTTTGCTAGATCTAAAAATATTGATATACATCTCTCTTTCTTTTCGATTGTATCAGTTATTGTGCTGGTTTGGCTATATTATTTATTAGCGATATAGGTCACGAGATTTATGGATAGGGATCACAATGGACTCTTTGAACTGAATGGGAAAAACACCAGTACCAATCACCAGGTTGAATGTATATTCAAGCGGCTCCAACAAACACAGATGTACCCCCTTCAGCGTCTCTGCAGTGATCCCATCTCTTCCAGAAGCATCTTTATTTTTCAGGCTATTTATGTTTTTGATAATCTCTTGCTGGGTTATGGGACTCATGAAGAAACTAGGGAGTGAATGTAATTTATTTGGTGGTTTGTATTCTCGGTACGGAATTTTTTTGTGACATTTCTGATCCAATTTTTATAAAGTATTCATTGAACTCCTCATCTATATTGCTTTAATTTTGTATTTTTTCTCCTGTTATTGTTTTTATAGTCTTAATATTATTTGCTGATTTTCTTGAATTCGTTAGTTTATTTACTACTTGCTGTCATATCTTTTTTGTTTGTTGGCATTATGTTCTTATATAATTATTTTTTATTTATTTTTTAATTAGGTTATTTAACTTGTTTTATATTTCTGTTTTATTTCTGGGTGTGTTTTCTTTAATTTATCTCTAGTTCTTATTGAAGTTATTAAATCATAAGTTATCCATGGTTTCAATTTTGTTTCTGTATTCTTGGGTTTAATATATTTTATCGTGGCTTTCTCTATTTTCTCTTGAAGTATGTTCATAAACGTGTCTGTAGCCTTTTGCGAGTCAGTTTTATTGTAAATTTTCTCCCATGACTCGTTTTCTAATGATTGTTGAAGAATCGGTAAGTTTATTCTTTTGCAAATATTTTTCTCATTTGATGCTGGCGGAACCTTTTCGTTGCCTTTTATATTTACCAGACATGCATACTGATTGCTGACATTTGATTCTATCACTTTGGGCGTAATTTTTTGCCCTACATTCACATCTCTTATTTTTATGCTGACACGTGTCGGTATATTGATATAAGAAACATAGCCGTGCTCCTTTATTATATTAAGATGATTATTAACATTCGCTTCATCCCTTTTCAATATATCAATATTTATATCATCCAGAAAAATGATTATGCACTTTTTGTTTTCCTTCAAAATTTCATTTAATTCATTAATGAATTGATCTTCCTGTGTTGATGGTGGTCTATAAACTGCAATAATATTCATCTGGACCCCGAAGCATTCAAGTGACAAGGATGAAAATGTCGTTTCCGTTATTTTAATCGATTCCATTCCACTATTACTATATTACATAACTAAAACATCTTTTTTTAATTAGCATTATTATAAAATTTAGTGCATCCTGGTATTGTAAAGATATCTAAATCGAGCATATGCCAAGTTTCTGTAAGAATTATTAGGCCACATCTTTGTAATTCATCAAAATTCTTGTAAATACTTCTGATATTCATATGAAAAATAGTTGCTTGTTGTGTATCATCTCCTGGTAAATAAAGTTTAAGTGTACTTTCATCTTTACAATTAAGGGTTTCAATCTGTACCATATCCTCGCCAAGGTCCATTTGCATAACTGTATCTCTGTTTGTCCCTAGACTATCCTTCCCCAATATGCCAAAAGTCAAACAAATAATTCATTAAAAAAATATATCAATTCATGTGGTTAAATTAAGCAAAGTATTGATTGAAAAAGGATTATGAAAACTAACAAAAAAATGTGTCTATTGTATTTTTAATTATTAAAACCTTAAATCTGATTAACCAATTTAACTTTTAAAACTTAAAAAAAACTATTTGATTCTGATATACAGCGGAAAAAAATTTTTTTTACGCAAAATGTATTTATTTATATTCCCGTTCGTCCTGGGCCACTCACCGAAAATGCTGACATGTATCTCTACATTAATAAATTATATGGCTTATGAATTAAGTACTATAGAAAACAAAAACAAATCTCCACAAATACATTACCGACAACGATTCACACTAGCATTAAATCCAGGTTCATAGCATACATCGCAAATAAATTAGTAACAATTTAATCTACAATTTTTTATTTTGGTTTTGTGCCCAGGATATCCAGATTCGAAGCGGAATTTATAATCTTTTTTCTATTTTCGTGGTAAACAAATATTTTGCCATCGGCTGTCCATTCGTTCCTGTACCCGAATCTGTCCATCGCCTCCTGTACTATCGCCACACGTGTCTATGTGAGGTCTTCTCTCAAAGAGATTCCCGAATATTTTAGATTTTTTTATCATTAAACGTTTGTGCTCGTTGCTTGTAGGACCTAAACTTTATTAATATTTGTCTGTTTTTATCTGTAATCTTCTTTCCAACTCTATGGGATCTATCTACATCTTTCGCGGATACGTTGATTATCGCCTTCCTCAGCATCTCTATCATTTTAACTTCCGTGTTTCCACCCTTTGATTCGGGAACTCCGTAAAGCCGCAAATTATTCCGCCTTGAGTATTATTCCAGCCGGTCCTGTCTTATCTTGAACGACTCTCGATCCGGTTCTCTCTGTCTTTCCAATATTCTAACCTTGTCTTTCAGCTCTCGGTTCTCCTTTTGTAATTCTTCTATGATTTTGTTCACCCTTTCAACAATTCTCTCAGTAATTCTATTCAAAATTTATTTCTTACTCATCACATATTCTGCGATATCTTCATAATCAGTGATTTCTTGTTTCGTAAGAACCATGGTGTTATTTATTTTAATATTTGCATTGAATGTAGGGAGGACTTGCCGCACGTCTATTCACCTGAACGTCTAAACATAAACTGACATCTGAAATTAAAATATAAAAATCCGTAGAGTTACACTAAAATATTAATTTTACTGATATTTTATTGATTTAGATTGATCATTGGTTAATAATTTAACAATTTTTTTCTTGAAATGTGTAATCGTATCTCATTATAAATACACTTTTTTGATCAAATAATAAATAGTTTTTAATATCTTGCTTGTTAATAATTAACGGATTGCAGCCAAAAATGACCGCGATCCGCTATCTCAACATATCGTTACATAGTTCGCAATCACTATATTCATGTCATTTACGAGAAATTTAGTTGTAGTAAAAACAACCCAAACAACTGGGCGTAATATGTTTGCGTATAGCCGTATGTTTATAGTAAACATGTCTAAAAGTCAATAGGCATGATTTCTTTTCTGTTTTATTCTATTGAATTGAATGACATTTAATTTAGGTTTATTTATTTTAAATTTGTGGAATACATATTGTGTTTTGTTGGCACCTACAATTTCAAGAATAACTATGAATCTTCTTATTAACTCTTATTAGTGTTATTTCCGAACGCTCTTTTTGTGCGTCGAGCCTTTCTTGAAGAACTATTATTTTGCACTAACAATAGTTGCATTTATTATAAATGCCAAGGAGAAGTACGGCCATCAACACCGTTGACAGAAAAAAATTGTATAATTTATTGACATAATTCTTGTTTTTAAAATAGAAAAAGTAACATTCTCTGATATTTGACTGTCAACTCTTTTTTGGGGTACATTCATAACAAGAATAAAAAGCTGCAGTCATAAATTTATGTATAATTTCAGTTTAATTTGACAACCTGTGCGAAAATTGGAAAAAAGTTGACATCTTCATAATTTAAATACTTATTTATATATTGCAGATAAAATTAGTAAATTTAACCTTTTTTAATGCTTATAGTTTATAAACCACATGCAACGAGTAATTTTAATTGACATATCTCAATGTATATAGGGTTTTTAAATATTAAAATAATTTAATTGATTAAATATTTATAACATTAGTTTTAAATATATTTTACCAATGAAAAATTACCCTCAATGGAAGATCATTTACAATCAACTGAGTACATTTTTTTATTAAAAAATACAAATTATAAATATCTATTAGTAGATTTTACAGTTACAATTTCAAAATATAAATAATTGTTTACCTATATCACGAGGTTCAACGGCAATATTTCGCTTCTGTGTGTACTACAGCTGATAACTCACAAGAGACTGGAGAATACCTTGTAATATGGGCATAAAAACGCAAGAAATCTATAAATAAACAGTTTATTTATAAATAATAAGTATAAAATATAAAATTTTTAACATAGATACAATGGTAGTTTTTGAACATAAACAAAAAGAAAGAAAATTATAAATTAAATAGCAAGTTGACAACTACAGATTAGTTTATGGTCAAAAACTACTTAAAAATGTTACATTTATACTACACTCGCTCACATACATTCAAAAAATAAGTCTTTCGAACAGAAAAAGTCTATTTTCTAAAGTGCTCCTTAACCTCAATCTTTTTCTAGTCTATTCCGTCAGTTTTGTCGACTGATTAATAATGCAGACCCGAAAGCACTGAATTTAAAATTTTTGATTTTTATCACTATAAACCTGAGTTTATCTTCCAAAATTACTACATTTTCGTTTTTTATTTATTCATAAAATTTCTTTAGAGTGAAAGCACCAACTCTTCGTTTTAACTAATCTAAATTAATTATTTTCATAAATAAATAGGATGAGTTTAATAAATTATTATTTTTTTTCTCAATAAATAAATAAATTTGGCTTTTGCGATTTTAATTTTTGAAAATTGACTAATACTGATGTATTAAAATTAAAAACGTTCCTTAGGATCGAGAATCATTTCTACATTCGATATATTTTCGTTAAACTTCGTTGCATTCCAAATAAGCTGCGTGACAATTGTCCCCAGACCGCCCTCGTCTGCCAGCTTCGTACAGAAGATCAAATGTTGCTCCATTTGATTGCCTTTCCAAGATGAAACTTGTTGCATAACTAAAATAAATTCATTAGGCATCATTAAACAAAGTGAAAAATCAATTCGCTTGTATTTACTTCAGTAAATAAACTTACGTTCCAAGGTGACACAAGATTGAAGAAGCGCCGATATCTGATGAACATTCATTGTTAGCTTCGCACATATACTTTTGCATGCATTTTCCTTCTACAGTAGACAAAGACCTAATGTATCCTTTCATCATAGCAATTCCTGCAACTGCTGCGTCGCTCATAGAATCCTTTTTGCCAATACTCCTAGCTGCCATAGATCGATGAGAGAAAGAGGTCTTCAGTGCATCCAGCAAATTGACTACGATGTTAATGAACTGCAATAATAATAATAATTACAAAAGTTGATGTTTCAGTTGATTGGATTGTTAAGAACTTCTATTGTCCACCACAATTAAATTATTGGTTTTAATATATAAATTGTAGAAAATGAAAATTATTTATTTTTAAGAAAACAGTCGTAATAAGAGATGTAACATACCTCACCAGCTTGCTTGGCCATGGTATTGACTTGTTCCGGATCTCTGGTCCCCACCAAGGTAGATAGTACAGCAGCGAGAAATCCCTGTGCAAGCGAAGCTACTAAGCTACTAGTGCACTTAATACTATAACTAGGTTAACAAAAAATTCTACATATATTTACACTTTACGTCGCTTTTTATAAATTTTATTTATTCTAGTACGAGAATATGACTATCAAATGATTTCTAAAACTTTTAATGCGTATTTTCAATGAGTATGAGTATTCGTGCAAATTTCCGCGTTCTTTGTTAGATTTACCCTAGTTACCATATTCGATAACAGTACTTTAGAAGACTGAATATGTTATGCGAACTCCACTAATTCATTGACACTACAATAGTCAACGTTATCTAACGGTTCAAAATGATGTATATCCATAGTGTTTGTTATATCTGTTCGTCCTACATCTTGAACTCATGCGAAGTGAAATGCGTCTATTTCATTATTTTATAAGTCGTAATTTAAGTAATCAAGTTAATTAAAAGTAGGTTCTAAGGAACACGAAGCAACTGTAAAATATTACATACATACACATTATATTTATACTCATTTCTTAGACTCGGTTTCGACCAAAAATGCAAAAAGATACAAGAGTAAAAGGAAAAAGACATTTGTTATAACAATTTATAAATGTTCATAAGTAGTGGATGGTGGATCAGTAATAAAAAATCATTGTTCAATCAAAAAATAATCGAATGATTTAAGAAGAAAAAAAAAACAAGGAGAATTTACATTTAGGCTAGGACGCAAAAGGGTCATTTTTTTCTATCGAAGTAGACTTATTATTGGAATTTTTTTAATTCTTTTAAGCCATCAAGGCTGTTAATTGGTTTCAAAAGTAGACAAACGGAAAGATTGCTAGTTGCTCGGCAATGACAATACCCAGAGAGGTAAAGATTTTAGAAGGTTGGACACGCAACCGAAGAATTATAAATCTTCACTTCTCGCATAACTACAGTCTTAGAAGAATTAAGACAAAGCTGAAAGCACGTATATAACGAAGCGAAATCCAATGAAATAAAAAATTGAGATGCCCAATTTTCTACTATCAGGGTTAATCCAATCCAGATAAAGTGACCCCAGAGTAAATTGTGTATTTTTAGTACTTTTTAGTTTTTTTTTTTTTCATCAATTTTACAATGAAAACAATGTTTGAATCATCTCGTATATATTATTTATAACATAAGTTAATCTCTGAATTAAATGACAACAAATAGAATGTCACTCCAAGTTTGTTAATAAATAAACGCAATTCTCAATTTACTCTATTTTTGCTGTTTTATAAAACAAAATCTATCTCTTAATTATCTTACAAAAACAATACATAAAAATGCATTAATTTTGGCGATTTTACATTTAAGGCAGTTATTAAGCTACATTTTGAATAACGGAGAGTGTACGTAGCTAATTCTTGTTGTAAATGTGTATTCTAAGTTTTTCTGTTTATCGTTAAGGTTATTTTATAATAGAAATAAATACCAATATGATGTTAATGTTGATGAAATAATCCTATATTTATTTAATAATAAATAATAATATAAACGTGTTCTTTCATTTATGCGGCCAGCGCTTGCTCCGTTATTCATAAATGGTTTTCTGCAAATATTTTATAAAGTTAGTTTATTATTAGAACCATAAATTAGTTTATTTTATCAAAGCTTAGTTTGGCCATCTTCCATATGGTTGAAAAAAAGAGAATTTTTGCATTTTTTGATGTATAACAGTTTTTAAATAATTGTAATAGTGCAATATACATGTACAGATTTATTATAAATCATTATTTTTTAAATTACTAAGTCAACGACAACCAGAGCAGGAACTGTACATAAATATAGAATATACAAGAGGATTTATTATTACCTATATATTACAATATTTAATATAAATTAAAGGCAAAAAAATATTAAAAATATTACCATATGTATATTAGGAGAATAATTCAAAAATGGTTGAATTATTAACCTAAATTAAAAATTTGCACCACCTTTAAACCCATCAAATACATATACATATAATAAGTATAGTTTTCATCCAATTTTAATATTTCCATTATGAATTAAAAATATAAAAGTGAATAAAATGTTATTGCTTTACTTATTACTTTATTAAGAAAAAATGATGTAATTTTGTAAGCAATTATCAAATAAATTATGTTATAGTTACTAACCTGCATTGGAGATCCGTTATCAACTTTGTCAATACCATCTCCGCTGACTCCGCCGCCCCCTAAGAAAGCTGTAAGAATTTTAAGTCCAACCGTTAGAAGATTGGCCCAAGGGGAGGGGGCGATGCTACCGTCGTCTAATCCTTCAGACTTGTTTGGTCCTTGACCTCCAGGATTGAATAGCATTTGCATTACCATACCTGAAAGGCCTTGATTATTAGGCACAAGCAAAATATTTAAAATATTATCTAACTACAGGATCTACTATGAGAAAAAGAAGGAAAATATTAGAAATAAACATGTTTAACATTTTTAAGAAAAAAGTTTACCTAATAAATTTGACCATGAGAACCCATTGTTGGAGTCGGATATTTGGTTGGTTTGGACGTCCACATCGTCTAAGGCAACTTTCTTGATGGCATTAGGCTTTTCTGCGAATTTTCTTTCTATCCTTTGAGCTGGTAGTTGTGGCGTTCTGGCTGGCACAAATCCTCCTTGATGGACGTATTGGTTTGGGTATGCGAAAGTACTGATTATAGAACTGCTTACTAATAGGGACAAAAATGCCCATCCTGTTATTTGTTTATACATTCTGAAAAAAAAAAGGAATTTTAGACTTAGACAGCAATAAATTTTTATTTCAAAACACGAAGGCAAAATATGGACGTTACAGTTAAAATGATAGGATCGTTAATTGTTCCCAGATTTTGTAGGCTTTATCAAATTAGAAGTCGTAAAAGGTTAATGTGATAAAAGTGTTCTGTAAAACTTTGAAGAATTATTACATTCCCATAGATGTATATATGACATAGATTTTATGTAGGATACAGTTTGTACTCATAAAACCCTATGGGGTTTAGGCGAGTGTTATCTATTTATTTATTAATATAGAAATGTGTACTTAATTTTGTGGGTGGCAATTCGTAAGAAATAAATGAAGAAATTGATATGTTTTGTTTATCTTAGGGTAATGTTTTTCTAGCAATTCACCCAACAATACGGTTTTTATGGTACATTTTTTTGGTAACATGCTTATAAACAATATTAAGATTCAATTTGCCAACAAAAATACGACCGTCTAAAGAGGGAATTTTGAACTGTTTTAGAAATTTACTCTGATAAAAGATCTTTGGAATGCTTACATCGATATATAAGTATTATGCAAAAAATGGTTTCCAATGATACCCGGGTAGTATAACGTGTGAACTTAAACTAGGTTCATAGCTTTGCGTAGGTCCTTCGACTTCGCTGCATTCAAATCGCTAGATTCGTACTTTTAAATGTAGACAAGATAATACTAGTCATGTCATATTGTGAAACTTCTAAATCAAAATTCATGATTAACAATACCAATACTATTCAAAACTTATTTAAAAAATTCTACTTCTTGCTATTCTTGCTACTTCTTCTATTTTTAAGTTAATTTTAGGCAGTTCTAAAAAGTGCCCAAATAATATAGTAATTATTTTTTCGGGCATGTATTACCTTGGTGTTTCGAGGGTTTTTACAATATAATTCAATAGAAGCTTTAGTGCTCGATAAGTCAATGCCTATGTTCTCTTAATTAATATTATTTGAGTATTATTTATGTTGAAAAGCTCACCAAACTAAACAGAAATAAGTCCTTAGAACGCGGAGTTTTTCTAAATAGAACTTTTATCGGTCCCATATTTGATTGTGAAGCAAAAGTTATAGAAAATATTACTAATTTCAAGGTTCTCTTAATATATCGAAACTATTTCTATATTGTTTCAATACCATGTATTTTGTTATCCAAAACATACACGTGAATTAAGTACAAGTGGCAATCATAGGCTGTCAATATTTTTCTAAATTGCACTCGTGCAGGTTGGTGTTAAAGTTCAAACTGGGCACTTCGTCACTACGTCAAAGCACCAAAACACACAGCACCAACGCAAAGCAGAAAGAGCCAGGCAAGAGAACGAAAGTTGGAGGGCAACTTAGAGATAAAATGAGAACACGCAATGCAAAAATTTTTAAAAAATCATAATAAAAGCGTCACGAGAGAAGTGGACATTTATTGTTAAAAAATCGCATTATGTATATCCATTCAAAAATTGGTTGGTTTTGCTCCTCGAAGCCGTTATCAAATCTCAAGGTGTACTTTACTGTCGGTGTGCGGTGGCTTCTAAGACAAAAGAAAATGTTTATATTAATTGCATTGGTGAGAAGAATACCAGTAAAGGAACGGTAAAATATGCAAGATGACAAGAAAACAATCAGTTTGGCTCGAGGAATACTTGCGTACCATTTGTGGGCCACCATGTAACGGTGAACCCGATGTGTTACAAGGTCATTTGAAAACCCACTGCCCTCCGATACGTCTACTTACACTATTTAACAACAAGAATGCGGATGGTATCCATTATGTTTTCTTGTTTTGATTATTAATAATCACCGCCCAAATGGAAAAACGAAGTTTAGTCGCTAATGAATAACTGTATACTTTTCGCGGTTGGCAATTTAAATTAGTATAACAAATATTTAGACTGCAACTGTACTAAGTGTTCTAGTTTTCCTAATTAAAAATGATGTTCCCGGGCGCTCAAGGAATCAGTTACATCGCATCCATAAGGTAATTGATACTTACTATGGTCTATTAAAATTGCATCTTTAATTATACAAAATATTAACGGTATTACCTACAGAAGAACCAAAGAAGAGTGCTTATTTGGGTCATACTTTCACATACGAGAATTAACTTAAATATTTTAACTGTTAAATATGAAATAGGTATTGATAATCCATACTTTAAAATACTTAGCAATGATTTTAACAGCCTAGCCTAAAAATAATGCTATTGCAAGTAACCACAGTAAACATTTTTTAAAGAAGAGTAAAAATGATTTTTTATGTTAGTATTTAGGAAGTCTAAATGAATCTGACTTTGAACGTCTCAATTTCTAATTATTAAGGTCAATTGTAAACGACAAACAATAAGACTTATGTAACGGTACACCTGTACAAAGACGACAGACTTGCAAGTGACAATAGTGCAATTAAATTATTAAAAATTAATAATAAGGATTGCGGCAGACAAAAACAAGTTGCGATAGGAGAAACAGAGAATAATCATTTTATTGTACTGATTCACCGACTCGTGTCGAAGAAGAGAAATTACAAGAAAAAAGTATCATCGCATCGAACGACACAGAGAATGTTTTAGAGTAACTGGATTTTTATTTAAGTGGGACAAACACCACAGCCGATCTGATGAAATATGCGGCTTTTCAACAAAATTCATTTTCACTCGGTTTCCGAACGACGGTTCGCATATTTTAAAGTTTATTGAACGCCAAACACATTTATTCGATTGAGTCATTGGACTCCTCAAACAAAACTATTTAGAAAGTTTTTTAATTGATATTTTCCCTTGCATATGTTACGAAATCTTGCAGCAGCATATGAAATCAATTATTGATGAATGGATTAGTTTTTCGTATTAATCATAATGCAGCTTATCCCGGGAGATTTAAACGGATACATGCGATTGGCGAGTAAAAATGATCAATGGTTTTAAGTTACTAATAAAACTAAAACTAATAAAAAATAAATTTGTGAATACAAACGGTACATAAAAAATTATTGCTTTGTATTTATTAATTCTTTTGTAAATATGTGTTACATATTGTGTGTTAAGTGAATAAATGGGTTATTTTTATTTGAATGACTTGAGGCTGCAACAATTATCTTTAGACGTAATATAAACTTTTTCTCTATAAAAGTGACAGTACAAAAAGATGTAGTTTCATTTTTCTTCGACAACAAAAATATTTTTTAAGTTGAACATATAAAAACTTCCTAACGTGTCTTTATTTCACTATTTTAAAGAAAAAGCTTAAAAATATATCTTGTAATAAACATTCCATTAATTTATACGATTTTGACCTAACTTAATGATGAGTTTTCTTTTATTAAATAACTAACTCACTTTGAAATTTGACCAAAATAAAAAATACAAATACGTATTAAAAAGAAATAAATTTAATGGTCCTGCGATCATGAAATTTTGCGCTAATCTAACGGGGTCACATGCACCAAGAGTAGGACAACTTACTTCCAAGATCAACAACCTAGCAAAAGCTTGAAACAGTGTAACGAGCGCGGATAGCCGTCTTCTGGCAGGTGTAATTCGCAATAATTAACGTAGAGCTAATTATTGTGTTTGAACGCAAATTTAAAACTGGCAACTTACTGATTTATAAATATTAATTAGGCGTACCGGTAAGTGTCCGTGAACTTGCTTGTTGGTTCTAGAATAAATTGGGTCAGTTTTAACAAGAAATAAATTATTTGGGAAGTGGGAATAAATTATAACACTACGTGCAATGCTATAATGATTCACAAGAAATTAATATGAAGGAAATACAATTTAAATATATTTTTAGATCCTCACGCAATTGTTTGCAGATCATCTTTCTTGACTGACACATTTAAGATATAACGTATTGTTTTCATAATTAATCTTCAATAAAGTAAACCAAATAATTTGAAGAAACAATTGGTGAAAGTAATGACGTAAAAATTATAGGAATGATATGATACAAGGCGCCCCACAGAGTGCATTACTATGACCACTAATTTGCAAACTAAACCTCAACAAGTTACTCTTCGCCATTATCTATTTAAACTATTTGACTATTGATAAAGTTGCCATGTACGTGACCAGGAAAATACAACAGTTAAAAATATTTGGTATTTACAGGTAGACGAAACATTTCAGGGGACAATAAATCCCTTACATTTCAACATATACATTCTAAGAATTCTCTTTCAAAAAGAAACTATATGTTACCTGTTACAATTTTTATCCTAAAAAAATCAATTCGTGATATTAACGATGACACACTGCACAAACCTTACTTTCTTAAATAAGAACCGAGTGGTGCTATAATTTAGTTAAAACTCACCTGTTAAATTAAATATGTTAACACTTATAACACTATACACAGGTATGATGATCCACACCACAAGAAGTATACACGGTAAATGTCTTTCCAACACCTTGAACTTGCTATATATAGTATGACCCACTTACCTGAGGAGGTACAGCAATTGCTTCGCTTCTTTACGTGAAGACTCACAAGCTCAGTGGTACCTAAACACAGTGATAACAATATCTTCCGTGTAATCAGAAAATTCGCATGAATCATTCTTAGTTTTTTGTTCATTTTTCTTTAGCATATAGCAAAGTTGGTGACTTTGAAAATTATATCTTAATTGTTGTTATCTTTAACATAATTTTTAGAACGGTTATGAAAATAATAACTCTCTGCTGTTACTCATGCTCATTTGGTTAATTTTATTGTGTTTTAATACAGATAAACAGCATTGACCACTAACTACTCAGATTTTTATGACCTACAAAAACGTAAAAACTGTTCATTTTTACGTTAATTGAGAAATATTATTTATGACACAAAAAAAAACAATAATAATAAATATGAATAAATAAAATTATTGGATGGTTTATATTTATCTTTTGATACTATTTATTTCGATTTTCTTACAAGCATTTTTTCTATTTACTAACTTTCGATTCTAAATAAAAATGTTTCTAGATTATGGATTTATAAAGATGTATCTTTCAGTGCATCCTACAGTGAATTCATGATAATCAATAAAACTATATATTTAAACACATATAATGTTCATGAAATATTGTTTGTCAGAATAAATAGCAAAATGAAAATTCTCTCCTTATACATCTCCTTTCTAACAGAGCTTCGTACGTTGAAAAAGCGTTTTGTTTCTATCATAAATGCTAAAGTGTTCACTTTCTACTGCATTCGGACTAATCCATTCGAGGTAGATAAGGAAAGATTTTTAATATTCCAAGATCTATGATTCATTTTCGCATAACGAAATCTATTAATTTCGGCCTTTTTGCATATCATCTGGTAATATCCTGTTCGATATACGAACACACATTTGCTTATGACTAAAAGGAAAAAGACGCTCTACACGCGAGTCATTGACTCAAATAACTTTCTTTCCTACCGGACCTTGACTGTTACAGTATAAACTCACTAATACGTTTTGGCTATCATCTATTGTCTTTATAAATAATGGAAAATGTGACAAACGCAATTTTGCAGATTCCGGCGATCTTCCGCACATTGTCTAAAAAATTTTGTCGCTTCTTCAAATGCATTCTATAAAAAAGTAAAACGCTATTTTGATAAGTGAATGACATAATGATAGCCAAAATTGTTTGATATCCTATTGTTATCTATGCATTTGTTGAAGACTTTCAAACAAAACAAATTTATTGTACTTTTTATTGAGGTGTTAATTGGTGAATTATATTGTATGAGTGTGAATAACATTTTTGTTATTTTTATGATCGTTACATACATACAATAAGCTTTAAGAATAGAATGGCGGTATAACTGCGAAGTAATTAATTAAGCATTAAAAATAGTATTCATAATTCTGTGAAATGTGCCTGGTATCTTATTACGGCTTTATGTTCATTAAATTACACAAATTAATCGCTAACTGTAATAGTTTATCTTCAAGTTGTTTAGAAGTGAGCGTTATTTCTTTCGCGTACCGTTGGATTTAATAAATTAGTAGAAAATAGCATGCGTGTATACATGAAGTATATATAGCAGTCGAAGTAGCTTTAGGAATTGTTGCATGTGAAAATATTTTATTTGTGCAAATTCAAAAATTTATTACTAATATAAATTGTTCCTTGTGAATATAACGGTATAGTAATAATCCTCGTAATATACAAGATCATATTATACGCATTATTCACGGAGTTAAATCTCCCCTACCTTATTAAACAAACAAAAATATTGTGAAATTATATTTCCTACCAAATAAATGAAATTTCTTTACTCAAGTTATTTCAATAACTTCTTCTTTTGAATTGGTTGTTTTGTTTATAGTTCAGTTCATATATTACAGTTAAAGTAACCAAATGCACTAACAAAATATGTTTGGTAAAGTTTAAAAAGATTAAAAAAGTATTTCCCAAGTCCATTTATTGTAAATAAAATTACTATATTAAAAAGTTTTAAATGTTTGTGTATGTATATAACGGAGTGTTTATTTTATATCTATTATTAAGTTCTACTAATTGTATATCGTATTTGTGTATCTTTTTTAAAATTACAACCATGCTTTCATTTATATCTATATGTTGCATTTAACTTATTAATTTTTTAAATTAAAGTTGTGTTCTGTACTTGTTGTCATATGCGTTTGTGCTTAAATTTTACTTATGATTTACTTTTTTTAATAATTGGGATAATTGCTTTTTTTTTAAATTTAATACCAGAAATGTATTTTTAGTACCAATCAATTTTTATTTGATTCGTGTTATTAACTAATTAATTGTCAAAATGGTAAACAATTATTCGTTTCTTATTTAAATGTGAATTTTAAGTCATCAAAAGTTGAAGATATACAACCACCTATCGCTACGTCAAATGTTTCCACACCGTTCTATACTGAGTGATGACATGACAATAAGATATGATTTTGTATAATAGTAATCACTTTTATTTTAAATAAACAGCATTTTCAATAGAATTTTGGTTTTTTTGATCAAATGGAGACCAAGATAGGTCTTTCAGATAAATTTTGTTTTTCTTTACCTATTACAGTTTTACTCAATTTTTTTAAATTATTTTTTAAATTTAATCGTTTGGATTTCTTCTGAAGTATATTTATCAAGAGTTGTTACTATTAAGAATACCTAAATTAATGTCTTATGATTTATTTATATTTATTTTATATTTGACCATTTGCATATTTCCCATTATTTTCCACTATCCTGCCAGTTGCAAGTAAAAATGTTCCAAAGAAAATTTTGATCCCATAAAAGAATGCTCCAACATATGATATAACTTCCCCCTCAAGTTTTCATGTTTTTTTTTGTTGCATAGGATCTCGCGTTCACATTTTGCAACTAGCAGTATTAGAACTGTACATTTTATTGCTAACTATTTGCACAATTGGCCAAACTGTTGACAATTATGCTAAGAGGCAATAGTCTCCCGATTTTAAATAATACGCCTAAGCGAATCTAATTTATCGACGCGATGCAGTACGACGTAATAATCTTCAGCGCTTTAGTTTGACTATGTTAGTTATTTAGGTTATAGAAACATAATGTAATCTGTGATTCATTCAAAATATTTTGATCAAATATGTGATTTATTGAAGCGGAGGGAGTATTTTTTGCCTTCAAACATAAATATGCCATAAAAAAAAACAAATAAGTTTATCTAAATATAAATAAATTAATTGTCCGGTTGAGCCATAAAGGATCTATTAGTTATGATATTATTTAAGATATATACAGTGTTTTCTAGTGGATATCTAATCTTTATAAAGAAATTATTTATTATATGAAATTGTCACGGATGTGAAAAATACAGGGACTGACTCAGAGCATCAATTTATTACGTTAATTTGAATGCATTACCATGGATACCATTTACAGCAGCATACTACCAAAATACTACCGTATAAACAACTTAAATGGTTGCAAATAATTTTAATTTAAGAGTTTTAAATATTAATCGATATGTTTCAAATGTATGTATCAACAATAATATAGGAGAACATTTTTCGACTTTTTTTGCACACAAACTTTGAGACTAGGTTTTTATAGATTTCGACTTCCAGATTGAGAATTTTCAAGCTGTTTTTCTCAATCAAGTAAAGCTCTTTTAAATTTGCGATTGAAATTTTGGGCTAAAATCGTGCCAAATTAAGAAAATAATTTTTTCTACGACTATTTTGAGAAGAATTATGGATAAAATCATGGTTAGGAAAATTGTATGAGGGTATTTCATTATTTCAAATTGTTTGTTTCGGGTTATAATAATTGAAAATATGATATGTTAAGAACAACTACAAATATTAATAATAATGTGAATATAGCCAAGTATGTAAAGTTAAGAGCGTTTTTAAAGCGGTCATCTCATTGAGGAATTCATGGGAAATATGGTCAAATCGTTTGAGTTTATGAAAAACCAGATGGAAGCTTCAAAAATGGTTAATCTTTACCGGTGACGCTGGCTAAAAGAGATTTGGGGGCAGAAGACATGGACAAATTTGCACGAGAATTTAAATGGAATGGTAAGCACACAGTTATTAGAGTTGCATCCACATTTACGGGAAATTTAAAAACTTAATATGGTTCGTGGTTTCCTGAGGATGGAACTTGAGAAAATATGAAGCATGATTTATTACACACTTTTCCCCGTAAACGCAATTTTTATGAATTTTTACTTCTTACGAAGAATACGTTCGTACGAAAAAAAATTCGTCAATTAAAAAGCGGGTGGTCCAAGGAACAAATAATAACAAATAATTATTTTTGGTATCTAGGATCCTATTGTCAAAACAAAGCTCGTAATCATATCACGAAGGTATGGACTAGCCGATCTGTTTTAGCCATATACGGCTCAACACTACCTACAAAGATCCCTACCGACGCCAGTAGTTCTGGCTATGGCGCTATATTATTCCAAAGGCATCAGTTTTCTTTAAAAGTCGTCGTTTAGAAACCCTTGTCGTGGTAAATGCTTTGAAACATTCTCGTGTGTATCTGGTTGGCATTCATTTTACACTTTACACGGATTGCAGCGCCATTAAGGCTACATCCCCTTAAAGATATCTTTTCCCTCGGGTGGCTTGATGATGGCTTTATTTGCAAGATTTCGGCTTTGAAGTCAAATATCGGTATATAAGGTTTATGCTGCCCATGTCGACTATTTTAGCAGGAATGCCTCGTCTCAAATGTGATATAATAAATTAAGAATTGGTGAACCTAGCGAAAAAAATATAAAATAAAAAAATAATTTATTGTACCATGTAGATTTGGCCGACTAAAACTATTTCATGACTAATATTGCCAACTGGTGTAGGAAAAACTGTTGAAAGTATTTCATGAAATTTTTGGATTCCTAGATTGAACCGATTCGTGAGAAAATACATAGCACATTGCGTCAAATGCAAACTCTTAAAATCTCACTCTATCCCAACGCATTCGAAAAAATTCCAACGCCATTCGATACCGTTCATTTAGACTGTATGGGCCCCTTACTTGGAACCGTAGATAATTTTAAACATTTATTATTAATTATGGATAACTTCTCGAAATACCGTATGTTCACCCATTAATTAGTTTAACAACTGGAGAAACCTGCCAAAATATAAAAAAAAATTCAATGGAATGTTTGGCACTTTATAACTGATTCTGGTTCGAATCTATAATTATGTATTGAAGTACATTATATAACTCCGGGGATGCCGAAATCAAATGGACAGACCGAACGTTATGTACGTACAATTTCCAACCTATTTCGGATTGCAAGCAATACAAAATCAAAATAGACGGGTGGGTTGTGGAAGATTCGATCAGCATTAAACTCCACCCGTCAAAAGTCTACAAACCTTTCACCACTTCGTCTTTTACTGCAAATAATTGGAACAAGTCCAATAGCAAGTCCTTCTGAACCAAACTGCTAGAAGAAGAAGAAATAAATAGAGAAGAAGAAGTTGCTACAGCACTAGATAAAATCCAAGCAATTGTTAAAAATCAAAAAGAAAAATTTGATGCCAGGAGGAAAGATACTACCTCAATTAAGGTTGGTGATTTCGTATCAGCGTCGAACGAAACCAGACGCAAGGCATAAACACCACATGGGTCCTTATAAGATCATCGATGATCGAGCCGGTGAGAAATTTTATATTTGCAAAAGAGCCCTATGTTGTGAAATTCTCTGAAGATGGTAACGAAGAGTCACAAGATGAGTGGCTGTAAATTGATAGATCTGATGTGTGTAAATATAACAGTGTTAGCAATAAACATAACACAAACAAATCGAAAAACAATTTTTTTGTTTGTTTTATGTGCTATGGAAGATAGTACACTTAGCCTCTGCCACGAATTTTGTTTAGATAGCACGTTAGGTCACTGCTACACCTAACCTCTACTATGTATGTTGCTTGGATAGCATATAAAGTCACTGCTTAGAAAAATAGCATAGTCAATCTCTTGTATGTATTTTGGAATGATTTCCGCTTTTTGGGTGATTCTAGTCAGGTGAACAAAATGGCATGATGGATGGATAATCATGGCATATAATGCGATTTATAAAACTTATGATTTACTATTAGCAGATGAATTCGACAGTTGTCTCGAGGACGAGACAAAAGTCAGCTTGGCGTAGAGTTGGCACTGATTCAGAGTGTCACAGCAGAGCCATCTCTGGTCAGCGCCGCGAACTGCAACTCAGCCGATGTCGTCCCGATGCGACGGAGTATTAGAACGAGTCGCCCAAGCTATTTCTAAACAGTTGTTCTGTAGTATAAATTACAGTAATAAAGATAGAAGAGTTGTCGTGAGTTTTATTTAAACAATATACCCTATAACACGCTTGCGATCCAAACTGAACCAGTTATATACGGTTTGATTATTTGAGAGCGTTCGAGCCATTTCTAGCGAGTTTCTCGAGAGTCTGGAATCTTCGCACCTAAAACGTTCTAGATGTTCGTTTTCGTAACACTGGCCCTGTCTTAAGAGTGATCGTCCCTACGGACTGCATAATGCTTAAATGGATAGTGAGACTTCTTGCATCCGGATTTCTGCTTCCAATAGCATGGTATTTCCGAATGGCGTATTGATAAAATTTTCCTTTCCTCCAGCATTTGGTGCGTGGCAATATCTAAAACTGTCTCCTTTTCTACATTCTGAATTATAGTAGAAGTGATAATCTACGTTCTTACTGATGATGTTCTGTTTTTGTAATAACAAAAAAAAACGGTGACCCTGATTTCCGAGTCCGTAAAAATCATACTTCTTATGACTCTCCAATTTAGTTGATCAAGTCCGCAGACAAGCTTGGTCAGACCATGTTCTAGGGTCTTCCTCCTTAATTCATGAAGAGCTTCCCAAAGGCTCTCATAGGTGCGTTTGTGAAAACACTTTTCTTTCGTCACCATAGTTCAGCAATGAAGCTTGGTCTTGAAGATCCTGAACTTGTCCAAACCTCTTCCTTTGTTCTTAAAGCTATCCCCTTGTTCATCTTCAAATCTGCTGACACACAGTGCATCCTTGATTGGTCTCTTCTTCGTGATTTTCACTATAGGGAGCCAAGCGTTTTCTATTTTTGGATGGGCTCTTGGTGATTTTCGAATTCTATAGGTAAGGTCATTTATCCGTTTGACAACGTCGTATGGCTCTTCCCATTTCTTCTGGAGTTTTGGGGAGTATCCTTTTCGCCGAGTCGGGATATACAGCCAAACTTTGTCTTCTTGATTGAAACTTCTTCTACTTCTTCCCTATGGTTCATTAGCATTTGCACACATATCCCTGCCAGTTGACCCAATTAAACCTTTGTCGAATTTTTCACATATATTCACCAGAAACTCCACCATGAACTTCTTGTAGTGTTTTGGCTCTCTTCGTTTTTGGCAAAATTAGTTGTTTACTAGCATTCGTTCCGTCCAGATTTTCCAAAGCTTTTTAAGCAGACCATCTTCTATCATCAGGGAGTCCAACTGTGCCAAATAGTTTTTAACGGTAGGATTCAAATTGGAGATTTCTTCAACCCCAGGTTTCAGATTATTAATTTATCACTGAGCCAATACTGGTATTTCCGGGTCTTGATCTTGCGCCGCCTTCGATTCCTCCGTCCGACGATGGCTGCAGTCATCAAGGCATTGCCTTCTTGATAGCGCATCGGCATCGGTATAGTTCATCTATGGTGCTCGACAGTAATGTGGTATTCTTGAAGACGCTGATCCAACGTGTCATCGGGGTTCTTGAAGTGGAGTAACCATTTAAGATCCACGTGATCAGTTCGCAACAGAAATTGTCGACCATAGAGATATTTATGGAAATGTTCCAGTCTTTATCACTGCGAGTAGTTCTCTTCTTGTAATACAATAGTTTCTTTCTGGCCTGGACATTTTGCTAAAATTCTGCATTTGGGATAATACACCTCTAATTCCAACATTGCTGGCATCCGTGTCGACAATAAATTGGCCTTCTGACTGAGGATATTCAAGCACAGACGAAATGGAGAGTGCGAACTTCAGTTTCTCAAATGGTTCCTGACAATCTTCCGTCTAATCGTACTTCACACCAACCTCAGTCAATCTGTGCAAAGGTTTCGTCGAGAACCCCGGCACAAATCTTCGGAAATAGGTACATAACCCAAGAAATTTCGAGTTTTGTGTTTGTTTTTAGGAACTGGCCACTCTGCAGCTTTTTTTATTTTATTTTTTTGATCTGCATATATTCCTTCTTTGGAAACCACATGTCCGAAATAATTCCATTCCTTTTTAAAGATGTGACTTTTTTTGGACTCAGTTTCAGATGGGCACTGATCTGCTTCAGGTTTCGAAGGTGTTCTTCAAAAGTTCTTCAAATGATGATGACATCAAAGTAAACAAGGTAGTCTTCCATGAAAGTCCCTTCAACACCATCAGTCGCTCAAAGGTAGCGGGAACATTGCGTAATCCAAACGACATCAAAAGGTAGTGGTCTGGGCTATTGACGAATAGATTTGACTTTCTTCCATAATATGATCATCTGTTCCTTTTTCAGGTTCAGTCATAATAATCCGTTCAGTCTTGGCCGGTATTTGGACATCAACTTTAATGACTTGTTTAAATGCATCCAGTTGCAAGTCAAGTACAAGTCAGAAGTGGAGTGGGTGCTTTCACTGAGATTGTATTTCTTAGCCGATTCATGGGGTATCGTCTGTCAGTAGTATAGGTACCGGGCTACTGGGACAGTCGGATGGCATGTCCATCCGAGTCTGTCCACAGTACCCGGAAGTAGGGGGGGTCTAGTGCTCTTTTAAGGTCAGAGGTCAGATTCTTCCAAGGTCATACCTGAAGAAGAGCCGAGAGGGTTGC
>JAUIMW010000202.1:0-21752 GCA_033557785.1 Enochrus cinctus | reverse complement strand
TTGAAAAAAAGTAACTTAAAAAAAATATTAATAATAATAATAAGCTAGTACATTTTCAATATAAATTACCAAAATTTGAGGTTTCAAAATTAAATATTTTTCGATTTATTGAGATTTAACTGAATAAATAAATTTGAGCGCAAAAACATTATATAACTATCGTGACAGCAAACTTATATCTAGGTGACCATATGGAAAATGTATTTAAACCCTAAAATATATTAAATGAGCAGTTCACATGTGGCAGTCAATGAGTACACATATTCTAAAATTTTTCTCTATAACAGAATGTTCATGGAAGCAGGTTGCACAAAAAAACCTGAAGACAAAAATTTAACAAATACTCGTTGTTGTATTAAAGTTACAGTAAATAGCCTTACACATGAAATGACCAAAAATGTGCTTACTTTCACTGCATTTAATAGAAGTATGGGTTTCTATACTCAATGCAAAAAAAATCTGAAAAAGAAAACATTACAATCACTATATGATCTTAAACAACGAGATAGCTTCCAACTATATTGTTGAGTTGAGGGAATACTTACTTTACTCTCTGGTTGCATCTACTAATGTACACATTATGAAGGAGGACCAACTAAGGAAAAATAATGATACACATACATATAATGCCCTTTATGTTTTTCACTATCGGTACCATATTTTCTTATATTAACAATACAAGGTCTTTACACAAAAATGCTTTTTCTCGAAAAATATAACTGTGAGACGAAATATTAATTCACAAATTCACTCCGTTGTGGTCTATTGATTTCCAAATGGGGATAATGAACAATTTTTGGAGGGTAGTTGATGAAACATTTAACAAAATAAAAACAATTTGGAAAAAAAGTCTTTTGGTAGTTCATGATTAAAAAAAAATTTTGTTAATTATATCAGAATTTAAAATAAAATTAATGCCATCACTTTGTTTTATTCACAGGAATACGTAGCTCCTGGAGAAGAAGTCATTGACAAACCATCTAAAGAAGAATACAAAGTAGCAAAATGGTTGAGAAAAAATGTCCCTATCAAGAAAACAAAATTCTTAAATCACAATGTCGAATATTTTACAGGTTGGTGATATTCTTATTACATGTATTTTATAATTTCTTATTATATTTTATTACACTTACCATTTTACCACTTTTCTTCTGTTGCGATTGCAGGTAGTAGAGCAGTCGATGGATTATTGGATTCGCAATGGGCAAAAGGAGATGAGCCGTTTTTCAAATGCAGGGAAGACATAATTGATTTTCTTCACGTCATGTTGGAGCACAAGTTCTTTCACCGAGCTCGAAAAGTGCCTGTTTCAGAAGAGGAATTAAAGGCTCGTAAAAAGGAGAAAAAATCTAAAGATAGTGAAGTTGATGAAAAGAAAAAGAAAGAGGAAACCCAAAAAGAAAAAGATAAAAAGGAAAAAGAAAAGGTTACTGATGCGGAAAGCAGTGTGGTTGAAGGAAAATCTGATGCTCCGGTAATTTATGTATAAAAGTTATCAAATGTAAATTCTTAACATAAAACTTTTCAGGTTGGAAAGGAGAAAGAAAAACGTAAGAGGAAAATTCGATTGGATATGCATAACGACCAGCGATTTGTTGATAGTCTGGATGCTTACGTTTGGATATATGACCCAATACCATTTCATTATTGGATAATTGGCACTCTTCTTGTACTAGGCTCAATTGGCATTTGTTTGTTCCCACTTTGGCCCCCATCTGTTAGATTAGGAGTATATTATTTAAGTGTAGCGGCCGCAGGATTTTTAGTTTTCATAATTTTCTTAGCAGTTTTGAGGGTTATAATCTTTAGCTTAGTATGGGTTTGTTCTTTGGGAAGGCACCATATATGGATTTTACCCAATTTGACTGAAGACGTAGGATTTTTCGCATCGTTCTGGCCTTTATATACAGTTAGTAAACAATAAATTTTTTATATTTGAATGGTATTAAATTTATTTGATTTTAGTACAAGTATAAAGGACCAAATTCAGGAGAAGAGGACACGAAAGGTAAAAAAGGCAAGAAGAAAAAGAAAGATAAGGACTCAGATGCGGAAGATGAGAATGATGCTAATAAGTACGATGAAATGAAATCCCTCATAGATTCTAAAAATAGCACAACTGAAGATGAAGGGTATATATAACCTTCAATGGTAGTTTAAATTAAAACTGGAATTTATATTTTTATTGGTTCCAGAAACACGGAAAGTGGCACAAACCCAGATGGAAGCCAAATCGAAACGTTGGGAGCTTCTGAAAGTGAGAGCGAGACAAGCCAAAGGTCCAGCACAGGGAAAGACTTTGAAATGGTCGACCAAGAAGATCTGGAATCTTAACAATTCTTTTAGCACTAGTTCTATGGCACACTGTTGCGTTATTTAGGCAATTTTTCAATATACTGAGTGGACTGTATTAAAGATATTTACAAACAATTTAAGGTTAATTATATTTACCAAATATAAAAATAAATGAGAAATTATACCCAAAAGTAATTTTTTGTGATAACATTTAGGGTGGCCAAAAATTGAGCCTTGTGGTACGTTTTCGATAGAGTTTAAGTAGACTTTTATAAATATGCGGTTTACTTGTGCTTTATATTTTATTTTTGGTGTATTTTTAGTCATTTTTTTTAAATAAAATATCTAAAACAAGGAAATTCAATTTTATATTGTTTATCTTTAAATATGGGAACGTGCATGACTAATTTTTAATTTATTTCCATATATATTTTGTAGGTAATATAAATAATAAATTATTTGTATAAAAATAGGATGACATTGCCAAGTTTTTTTTCATACTCTTGGTGCTACAGCATTTTATTTTTCTAATTGAATTGAATATTTCTTTGAATTACTAGGTTGAAATGTTGCATTTAAAGCGAATTTATTTAAATAAATAATATTTAATTATTTATAAATTTGTTTTATTTAATGTCATCGAATATAAAATATGACCACAAATAATCACATTATGGCAGTAACTTGTAAAATAATAAGAGTTCTTTTAATTTGTCAGTCGGAACATCACTTTTTTGATTTTAAGTGTCTACAAAATTTAACAAACAAAATGGGGGAAAAAGACATTTATGTCCCAAACCATGTGAAATTTTTAATTTCTGCTACTGCTGGGTAACGTATTTGCAGCGTTTTCACAAAAAAAATATTAACTTATCCACATTTTTAGAGTAGCTTCAACAGTATCATGTTATCCGTTAGATTTACTCAAAATTCGACTGCAAATTGTTGGAGAAGGGACAACAAAACGAACTAATATGATTTTAGTTGGAAAAGAAGTCTACCAGAAGTTTGGCTTTTTAGGATTTTACGATGGGTTGTCAGCAAGTTGCTTACGTCAAGTTTTGTATACAGGCTCTCGAATAGCTATTTTTCAAGAGATGATAGACCAATTAAAAGAGTTATCATTATTTATTGATTTACACTTACAAAATAATAAGGTTTAATTTTTATAGGCGAGGATATTCTACAGGATTTTTTTCTAAAGTTGGCTGCTCCGCAGTGGCAGGTGCAGTAGGATCCGTAATAGGTTTACCAGGAGATGTTTGTATGACTAGAATGGCTTCGGAAGCAACTTTATCAGATGACAAAAAGAGAGGTTACAAAAATGTCTTTCATGCAATTTATAAAATTCTTAAAGAGGAAGGGTTTACAACTTTGTATAAAGGGCTTTATCCTACTGTTGTAAGAGCTATGTTAATGAGCTCTTCTCAGTTAACAAGCTACAGTCAAGCTAGAGAGGCTTTGATGAATTATGCTGGGTTTAAAGGCGATGAGAATTCACTTCACTTCATAACTAGTTTATTTTCCGCTTTAGTCACTGTTATAATTTCTCTACCCCCTGACATAGCAAAGATTAGAATGCAATTTCAGTTGAAAGGCAAAGCTGCTACTCAGGAATATGGTGGAATGCTCGATGCACTAGTTAAAGTAGTGAAGAAAGAAGGTATTTTCGCACTGTGGAAAGGATTTTGGCCTATGTTTATACGAAATGGCCCACAGTTTGTCGTATTGTTTACTGTATATGAACATTTAATGTCAGCTTATAAAAAATCCGCGTCTTAAAAAAGTAAACATCCATTAATTAGAATATAACATGTATTTTATAATTTTATATGAAAATTTAGAAAAAATATAAATTGCTATTTGTAACATTTGGTTTACCTCCTTTAGGCTTAAAGATTGTAATTTTAACAGGTATCAGACCTTAAAAAAAACTCAAATATCTGTCATAGTTACAGGATTTAAGATTAAACTGTCTGTAGTGAAAGTGTATTTATTTTAAGTGCACTTGGACTTAAGCAAGGTCTATCTAATAGACAATAGAAAGTTGTTTTTAATAATATTGGCCAAGCCATCGGTTCTGAAGAAAATCTTTTTGTAGGATGCTACTTTGAGTCTGTTGGAGGAATATTCTCTGGAAAATGTCCCCAATGTTTCGCTTGTAAACAAAGTGGCGGATCGCTAGGTGAGGGACTTCCACAACGGTTATATATATGATAACCCACAATCCCTGTACTACTTGAGGAATTTCGTGAGGAGAATGTACGCATTGAAAATTGCAATGTCCAATAGATAAAAGGCCATTTTCTTATATCCTTTTAGATATTTTCTCATAACAGGGAAGCATACCAGCATTTGATTGTGCTTATCAACTTCACCCATTCTAGTATTGTACTCTACTAAATTAGTATTTTTCTTTTTTCGCTTCCCTGTATCTACTAATTCAATTTTAGAATGTTTTATACTAAGCATGTTAACATCTTTCTTATCTTTTCATAGTGTCAATAAACCATGAGATGATAACACCTTCATTTCTCCTTTTTTTAGTTTTGTCAAACTAAGCTCTTTTGGCATATTTTTTCTGTTCTTTCACAGAAATATTGGAAAGCTTCAAAAGCAGAACAGAAAACATTAAACTTTGTATCTGTGGAGACTTCAATATAAACTTGGATACAGAGGATGTATGCGTGGTTTTCAAGGATTTGCTGCCCTCATATGGACTAAAAGCAACAATAAAAGAGAGCACCCGTGTAACCACTAATACATCAAGTAGAATAGATAATATGTTTGTAAATGGTTTCACATACACAGAGTCAGGAGTGTTGGATTGGGGATTTGGACTTTGTTTTAAAAATGATTTAGGTACTGGCCAACAACCAAACCAAATTAAATTTCTTGTAACAAAATGAACGAAATTTTTCAGGAGGTCTTAAACAGATACTTTCCCAAAAAGAAAAACGAGAGAAAAAAGATATATTGGATCACGGCAGGTATAAGAACTTTATGTTCCATACTTAAATCAATTATTAGAATTACAATACAATCTGCGAACGATAGATACATTTTAAACTCAAGCAATTGAATTGGAGCAGTATGGAATTTAACAAGAAATATCACAAGTAAAAGAAAGAAATCATTTGACATAAATGACATTAAAAGTCAAAAATGAACGAACAAACTAAACAATTATTTTGTAAACAATTTTACTAACATAAGAAGCACCTCTAATACATTGCCACCCATACAACTTATAGGATGCAGAAACTTTGTTGTCCTATATCAGAACAGGAGGTAAGTGACTTTATAAGAGGTATGAAAAATACAAAAAGTGTGGGAGTTGATGAAGTTCCTGTTATATTTTTGAAAAGAATGGCACCACTTATTGTGAAAACAAAAAGAAAGCAGCAAGTATACATCTCGATTTATCCAAAGCTTTTGACAATTTGGATTACCTATTATTATATCAGAAGCTTGAATGCTATGAAATCAGGGGTCAAGCGTTCAAGTTAATGAAAAGTTACCTTTCCAACAGAAAACAGCATATGATGACAGTGGTCTGGAGGTCTGTTCAGAGTAGGAGGCGGAGAATAAGGGAGTCCCCCAGGGGTTCATTCTGGAATCTCTGCTTTTTATAGTCTTTATGAATGACTTACCATCATGCTCTGAAACTCCAATGTACGCAGATGATACTAGCATTGCAGTTGAAGGCAGTGGTAGGGAAGAATTCGCTACAAGGGTTAAATAGCAAGTGAGTTGTCTTTCAAAATGGTTCTCTGAAAATGGACTACAATTGAACCAAGAAAAAACTTACTATTCAGCTAAACAAGGGAGCTCTAGACTGGAGGTGAACAGGGGGGCAAACATACTTACCTCGGTACCTGCAGCGAATTTCCTAGGCATTTTACATAGATGCCTCATTTTCTTTTCTGTTGTGTACATTGAGGAGCCAAATAAGTGTAGAGATTGCACTGTTCAGTTACTATTCCTACGTCCAGTCTGTTCTCTCATATGGTGTCATTTTCTGGGCAACACCTCAGAAACACAATGCATCTTTAAGCTTCAGAAAAGGTGTCTCAAAGAAATCTTTGGGGTGAATTGTAGGGAACCCTGCAAACCAATATTTTAAAACAACAAAAAACTTTGACAGAAATTTATATAGTCCAGTGCAGCCTATATGTTCACAAAAACTTCCAATCCCTGAAAGAAACCCAACATGTGCATGACTACCATACACAACAAGACCAATTTTATCTTCTTCCTCCCCATACACATCTTTCAAGAGTGCAGCAACAATATACCACCCAAGCCTTAAACCAGATCACTTAAAAGAATTATCGATAAATAAATTCAAAAAGAAAATTAACAAGTTTAGGGGTATCTCCTTCTACATCATTCGGGAATTTCTTGGCAGTGACTGTAATAGAATTTTTATATAAACTGAACTGTGATATTTTGTGTGTGCCTCAGTGTTTTAAATGTTATAAGTTTGTCTGTTTTTGCATTGTATTTGTATTTTTTTTTAATGTTTTGACCTGTATTTATCTAAGTAATATGATGTATGTACTGACTGTTTCTATATCCTTTGGGGTTGATTGAAATGAATAAAGGTAACTAAATCTATTGTTCAAATAATCCACTAAACTTCTAATCTTCCTAGATCTGTCATTTTTATCCATGATTGTCCGCAAAGTGTAAAAATCTCGAAATATCAAAAATCCTATCACATGGCATAATATTTTCAAAAATTGGAGTATTTATATTTCTTTTTGACCTCAAATTTCTTCTGTTTGCAGGTTCTTCATTTTCTATTTTTTGTCTGGTGTATCTATTTGTCTCTACTACTATTATATTCCAAAATTCTTCAGTAAGAACTTGTTCCAACAAAGGAGTAGGATTGTCATTCAATTTCCGTAGGTATATAGGATTGATTCCACTTACAGAAAATTGTTTTATAATAAGTATATTTTCTTTACTCTACAATCTTTCTTCAATTTCTTCATCTAAAGATTCATCACCACTGCTTGATAACAGTCTTGTACATTTACGGCGTACTGGTAATATGTCATTGCAAAAATTAATAGAACGCATGCAAAAAATATGTATGAGTCAAAGATTTAAACAATATTTAATTTTTTTTTGTTGATATTTTTAATTATATTGAGGCACATAATGTCTATAATATGTAATAACATATTTTGAATAAATATTAAGTAATAATATTGTTGCTATTAATTTATTTAACATTTTATCTACTCTGCTTCAAACTTGGGATTCCTGTCAGACTCCTCGCTTCCATTCAAGATGTTCTTCGCTTCTGCAGGATCCTGCTGATTGTCTCGTTCCATGTAAGTCGTGGTCTTCATCTCCTTCTCTTTCCTTGCATCCTCGATTTCCAAACTTTTTTCAACTATCTTCCTTCCATTCTCTGCTGATGGCCCCACCATCACAACTGTCTGCACTCTATGTATTGGGTTTTATTTTTAGTTCTTTTTTAATTTTCTCATTCCCTACTCGGTCCAACTTCATCAATTCTTTCACACACCATTATTTTTGTCTTGTCCTACAGGATCCCCTTCCATATTTCTAGACCGTCTTTTTTTTCTTGCCATTTGCTACCAACGCTAGATCATCTACAAATTCACACTCTGAGACACTAACAGGTTCCATATTTTTGTGGCCAACATGTAAAGGATTTGTTTCCTTTTGAACCCTTCTCAACAGTCAGTAAACACTATAAAATTCAGTGGGCTTGGACCTCTGTCATTGCATTACATTATTTCTGCCCTCAGTGTACATTCCTCTTATGACTGCTCTTCTTAATTTGTGTACTTCGTCCTTCCTTGTCTCTAGCGTCTAGTGTCACTCACCTGTAATTGCAGCATTTTTCTTTCTTAAAAATTGGTACAATTAGTCTTACTTCCCACTCTTTTGGTATTTTTTCTTCTCTCTAGACGTTATTAATTAGAAACTCAAAAATTGAAAAAAGAAAAAAATATCCATAGGTCAAATGAGCTGTTCGAGGAGCTTAGGATCACAAGGTATTACCAATGCAATAAATTTGGGCACAAAGCAGCAACGAGAAAGAACAGAAAAATTTGCAATGACTGTGCGGGAGGAACAAAGAATATAAATTCAATATAAAAAGTTGCATAAACTGCATAGAAGCACATAAAAAGTGAACTCCAGGTGCAAGAGATAGAAAGCAGGAAAAAAATTGATATGGTTTTCTTTAGATTAACAGAAAAAGAAACAAACACAGAGAGAGATGTAAGCACAAAAAAAAACTGTAAACCAACCAAAATCAATGAAGTTTCTTGGCATTCCATCCTGTTTTTTACAGCATTGCCACATGCAGCTTACTAATATGGAGAACCAGTCCGTATTTCTGAGAGGTATTCCAGATGTAAAAACTTTGAAAATAACCACTCCTATAGAAGAGTACTTTTCAAAAAAGTTGATACTTACCTGCCTGATGTACATGCGCAGAAACTTGAACTAAAAGAAAGGGAAAGACTTCCAATATTTTAAGATCATAGTGAACATTTTTAAAAGGACTATAAAAGCCAAACTGTGCGAGAGGGCCTTCTACATGGTTGGCAAATATATAGAGGAAGGAATATAAAAGACAATTTCATTTTTATTTTGAGCAAAATTATGTAATTTCTGTATATTGCATTATTAATGTTATTATTATTATAATTTAGCACTTTGAGAAACATCTATTCTGCTCTGTTTCCCATGATTCTCAGTCTTTATTCCATCCGTACTAGTTTTTTCCATTTTTCAACTCTGCACCATGTCCAACAATCACTGGAAGTAGTTCTTCCATCGTTTCATCACCTCTCAAGGAGAAAGGTTTCGTGTTATCTTTACAGTATTCTTCCCTTTTTGACTCCAAACGATTCTCATTTTTTTATTTCTTTACTCTCTTTCTAATTGCTTCACTTTAATTCTTTTGTTTGTTTTCAGTTCTGTTGTTCATATATTCAAATCTCATCATTTCACCAGGTTGTTTGCTTTTTTTTGCATTTCCTACTCATTTCGCACTCCAATATTGTTGCCTCTACCACTATGCACTTTAAGGATTCCCGCATTTCTTCTTTCTTCTTTTCGTTCTTTTTGCTATTACTTCTTTTTGCAGCATATTGTTTCTCTTCTTTCACTTTTCCTCTTTTTAGCACTCTTTCATATAATTCTTATCGCCTCTCTCGTACTACAGCCACCAGCTGATAGTGATCAGTGCCCATCTCATATTCGCTTCTGTTGATACTTTTCATGTATATCTGTGTACGTCCTTGCATTAGAAGAAGCTGTTGACAATTATCAAATCATTCATATCATAAAAGTCCAGCAACCTTCTTTTGCTATTGTTTCTCTTCTATTCTTTATATCGTTCGATGACTTCTAGGTCCCATCATAAATTCCCTCTCTAGCATTAAAACTCTATCATCTTCATATAATGCCACTATGGTATCTATTTCTCCTTGGTGCTTTGGCTCAATTACTAGTATTCTGTCTGACACCCCCCCCACCTTCGATATATCGTCCTTCATCTCTCTATCTACTATACATCCTATTCCCAAATGTGCTCTCTTGTTCATTCGAACACTCTACACCAACAAATGTTTATTCTAAAGCTCTGTGGTACCCTTCCCGTTTTTCTTCTTTTCTGACACAACCATTATTCCTACATTTGATATTTTTACTATTTTATTCTTTTTACCTTTCAAACCCCTAATATTTCATTTCCCTAATTTTCACCTATACCCATCACCCAAGACACCTTTACCATATCTCTCTTCCACATTGTTCTTGTCCCTTTTACTCTCAAGCTCCCCTTTCCCTTGTCAACATTATCCATGTATTTCAGTTTTTTGACTACTTGTTTTAAAAATTTTCCTTAGTTGTACTTCCAGAGGATCTTTTCTTGGCGATCTCTTATTTGCTGTTCTCTTGTTTGAACTGTTCTGTCTCTCTTCTTCTCACCTTTTTAACTATTGTTAATTTTTATAGGTAATTCTTGTAATCTAACCCTTTTTCTTGCCTCCTTCAACTGTGGCATGAGTCACACACCCTCATCTATTACTTCCCTTGATAATTATCGTTTATCCAGATGCTTTCCACCTTTAGCTTCTTTGTACTCTTAAATATTTCCTTTTTGCTAGAAACTATGCAATAATTATTGGGACTTTGTTATGCATTGTTGCTTTGGTCAATTGATCTAAAAAACGTCTTTCCATTCTGAAATTCAATCGTTGAATTAAAATTTTAGTTATGTAATCATCATTGACCAAGAAACTTCTTCCAACCAGAAACCTTTTGCCATTTCCTCTTTTTTTTTGTTTAAGTTACAGTTCTGTTACTGACTTATTTTCTTCAAATATGGTTGTTGTTTAGTGCTAATTTCCATCATATATATAATTATTTCTTTATTTTGTTTATTGATTTACTTTGACCAACAAATTTATTAATATATAATTTCTTATATAATATTGTCAAAATAAATTGTAGGTAACTAAAACAACAGAAATGTTTGCGTAATATAACGAAATTTATTAATTGTCGGCTTCTCACAATAGATAATATATAACAATTTAAGTTCTTACTATACACTTCAAAAGCTACCGTTTTAAACGACGTCTTCTCATGTTACACACATAAAAATTTACACAAATTACAAATTCAGTATAAAATTAATATTTTCATTTAAATATATAATAATATAAGCTTTAAAAGTATTGTTACCTAATAATATAATACAATAAAATACAACTAACAACTATGTATATTCTGTAAAATCTTCCATGCGCATTCTCCGTGTTTTTGCTGTTTGTTCGTCAGTTGAATCTCTTGATGGGGCTGTTTCTGACAAGATCTTGGCTCGCAATTGTTTTATTTTCCTCAAACGCTCCAACCAGTTTGAAGCATACGTGGCTTCTGTATCTCGAGCTAAGGATGCTTGTACCAAAGCCGCCAACTAAAATGAATCTCAAATTAGTTTCCCAACTTAATGAATATCTACATGAAATCATCTATACTTACATCTGCATGAATAGCGAGTTGTCTTGCAAGTATGGAAACACTGTGGTCAGATACTATTTTCGGATCAGTTGTACCCGTAAACTTATCTAGTTCCGGCTTTCCTTTAATAGTGACTTTATTTATTCCGTGCTCCAAAGGTTGTACAATAACACTAGCGAAATTGAATTGGCACTACAAAAAATGAAATTTTAATTTACCAAACGCCAAACATAATGCAATTTACCTTTATCGTATGAATGTCGTATTCTTCCCCGCTCTCATTATAAACTATAACCACATTATCATTCCCAATATGCCGCTTCTTATTTGTACAATTAGGATCAGATTCTTTATTGGGAAAGAGCGTAGCTACATGAAAAATTACTTGAATAATGTCATCGTGCCACACATAGGCAAAGTTTCCATCTTCTCCGTTTTGTTCTAAACCTCCAAGAAACACTTGTTTAGGATCTACATCCGACAACTTTACCAATGGCCCTAATCCTTTGAGAAATTCATTAAACCGATATGAGCCATATTCATTTCTCAAAATTTCTGTTTCCTTATTGCATTGGCCTCTACCTACATATACTACACCAATCTTAATAATTTCGTAAGGAGGTATCCAGTCTATGTTTCTAAGAGATCTATCAATGTCCTTAAGTGATATCAGTAAAGGTTTTTCACTTGTTGGTTCGCACTGAGCAGAATGATACAACTGCAGAAATATAAAGCTAGCGTTGTTACTCCCTTTCTGGTCTTTTTTTCTTTCCTTTTCCTTCTCCTGGGGTTTGGTATCTTTTGTTAATTCTAACTTTGGCTTGCGTACAGGACTCATCACTGATATTGTGTAACCCCGATCTCGTTTTAGACTTGTTTCCAAATCACTTGCTTCAGACTTTTCTTTTGATTTATCAGCACCCGAAGGACCGGATGGTTTCTCTAATACTAACGAGGAACTTTTTTGGATTTCATGACCAGCTACAAAAAAAGGCAAATTAATTATAATAGAAATACAATCCGAAAAACTCAAAACACTCACACAAAGAACTTGTTGAACTTGAAGTAGATCCATGGGGTGGTTTCACAGACAACTGATGAAATTGTGTTGCTATTTTCTTTTCTGATGATCCATCTATTGAAAGACTCTTTGTAGTTTTTAATGGATAGGATTCTTTGGATGAACTAGGCAGTGGTGAAGCAGGAACAGTTTGAAATGCTTTTGAATCAACACCGTGGTCTGGTTGCGAAGACCCTGGGTAACTATGGCAACTTAAGAGGACAGGATGTTCACCAGCTGCTTTAGGTTGTTCTTCAGTCGAAATTTGTCTCTGCAAATGATCTGCTCCTTCGTTAGAAGGAGGAGTTGTACCCATACCAGCTATTTCTTCTGGAATAGCCTCACAACTTGTTCTCTTATCTTTGGCATAAGGTTTCTTTTTTATCGTTTCTTCATCTTGATGGTCGCCTTTTACCATGAAAGGATTCTTCCAATTAGCCGACATTTCCGGACTAGAGTTGGATCGACGAACAGGGTTTCTTGATTTCCTATATTCTTCACTATCATATATATCAGTCTCTAATTCTTCTAAGCCTGCATCGGAATCTTGTCTTCCAGCAGGGTAGCCTTCATCTGTAGAACCTCGTTTTATACTTTCTTGCCTAGTTAAGATACCTCTGTGAGATTCAACTAAGTTATCTTCTCCACATTCGTATGAGGGCATAAAAATCTTAGCTATGTCATTTAGAGGAAGTTGCATCAAGGATTGCATCATAGATATTGAATTTTGTATGCGCATAGTCCACGATATATCACCTGTTGGTCTACGAATGTACACTTCACACCAATTCTGGCACCAACAACAACAGCGAAGCTTCAACTGTTTGTTTCCCTCATTTTCAAATTGGGTCTTAGCGAAAATCTTTTCCGGTTTTAAGCCTTCTTCTGAAGGCGATTGAGCTCCTGGGTTTTCTCCAGAATTTTGCCTAGATGTGCCGCTACTTCCAGATTCGCTCCTGTTAAATAACGAATCCTCATCTAACTTGCAACAAGTAAGACACTTGTCGCACAAGCCCCATTTTAAGACATTTTGATTACATCCACTTGTAGTAATAGTTACTATTCTATTTCCTATCAACCATGACGATGAATTCCCACCCTGAAGAATAAAATCTGTTGTCGGTAGCCTTGTAGGTTTTGCGCTGCATGGCGAAAATGTATACCTAGCCATTAAATCTATTGAAGTCTCCGTAAGCTCCTCGTAAAAAGTAAGAACGTTCTTGTCGAACTGTGCCGGCTTTGTGTGAGGTTTGTTAGCTTGGTTAAGCTGTGGTCTGCTGATGATAGTTGCAGTTCGTTCTCTACGTCGCGAAGTCTGTTCCGTCAAGCTCGAACTGCGTTTCCTATCAGAACTGTCTTGGTTAATTAATGGTATGGATTCTGTTTTTTGTGCAAATGAAGTAGATTCTTCGAACGGAGTTAGAATGTTGGTTTGTAATCCCTGATGGCAGTGAAGTTATGTTATTATATTTTTTGTTGATTGTTCGTTAATAAAAAAAATTGTTTATTACTTACGTTGGTAATGAATCTGACGAAGTCTTTGCGGAATGGGAGCCGGCATTTTAAAAACCATACTGCTATAACATGGTGTGCTAGGGAGACTACATAACGGTTATACTTGAATGGATTCGTATATGGCAAAGCTATGGCAAAAATGGACATGAATTGATCAGCTACAAAACTAGCGTAAAGTGATGGTCTGACCGTCATTGCTAAAATATAAAAAAGTTAGAGATGGCTTAAACAAATAGAATGATTAAACTCACTTGATAAAAACTCTAAAATAGGTACAGCTATTGCTGGTCTAGCCGAAATCTTGGAAAGGTGTAACAACACCTGCGGTAATATTTTTACCATAACATCTTCCATCTCAAGGGTGCAAGTCGTGAGTGAACTTATGCAAGCAGGAGCACATTTTTGTACCATACACCCTTTATACAGGCATCGAATCATCGTCTGATGGTACTTTGGTTCAATGCAAGTGTAATAACAAGCTAGGTGGGCCAAAACATACAGTAGCATTGCCTGAAAATCAGGACGTGGTACACTAGGGTTTATACTTGTGAGGAAATCTTTATCCATTATCTGAAACGAATAAAATGTAAAAATGCTTAGAGTTATTAAAAAATTTAACAAACCATTTCACTAAGAGTTTTTATTAATATACTTATTTCGGTGTTTCCTTGTCTAGTCATTATAAGAGATCTATTTTGAAGGGTCAGCGGTATTTTTTCTAATAATAGAGACATCACTTGCCAATCCTTTTCCTTATAAAGCGCAGTGATAACAACAACGAAGGCAGGTTTGACCGGCATGTAAGTTATGGACATTGTTGGATTTTGTTGAACAACAGGTGACACAGGTGGTGGCGATACTACGGAAGTTCTCTCGGACCCCTGGTAAGTTACACATAAATATTTACTGTACCTCATTTTTGTAGGGACGTTTGAACAAGGTGCGCCTAAATGGTATTCAGAGTTTGCTCGTAGCTGGAGTAAACATTCAAAAATCTAAAATAAAAATAATAATATAAGATTATTTTTACTAAAAATAAGTCCATTAATAACATGCAATACTGTTAAAAATATTTTTTTGTCTTCTAGTTTTTTAAGACAGTAACTTCCAATCCAAACAGGTTCAGGTTCAGAATTCCACCTATAAAGACAACTTCTAAAAGAATGAGAAAGAAGCGAAGTTACTTTGGTGTCTCCTTTACTTGAGATACTACCTAAATGTGTCTGGGTCTGTAAATATCTTCCCTCAAGGTGACATCTGGCACTAGAGTAAGAAATTAAAACTGTAAAAGTAGCTTTTTAATTTAGACACCCGGGAAACCTTTTTGTGTGAAGTGATGATTTAGTAGCTGCTTGCTTATGATTATTGTTCTTGGCAAACGGAACTAAAAGATGCAATGTCTATTATACGATTGAATTGTTGCTTCTCTCCAAACTGTATCACAACACTATGATGCCAATGCCAAGTTTTAGGAAAGGTGGTATTATAATAATTGATTATTGCCATTATGCTTTTGCCTTGAGTTTGTCAATATTCTTGGTGTTAATGTTTCTCACTTCTATTAATTCTACTTTTTTCTTTTTGGTATTTCCTTCATTCATGATCGACCATGCCTTCAGCTCTTCAGTCAGCATTCAAACAGTGGGAGCCCCCCAAACATGTATACACGTCCTAATAATATCCTTTGTTATCCTTGTCTTTCCTTTTCAGTATTCCAGTACACCATCTTCCTACTCCTTTCCAGCTTTTCTCGCTGGTGAGCATTTTCCGTAATATATTTTCCAACTTGATTCCTCTCTTCACTTCTTCCTCCAGCGGACCTCTTTCTTTTGCATATCTAGGACAGTTAAAAAGTGTGCTCAGTTGTGTCCTTTGTACACTTTGGCTTGCTTCTTCTTTCCTTTCTGTGCAAATATTCATTGAATGTGCCGTGTCACAACACAAATTGTGTAAGGTAATACCTCACATTTCTACGATTCCTTTTTTTCCAGGGTTGTACTGTGGGTATAAGTTTCCTTGTTCAGAGTTTCTTCTTTGTGTGTCTCCATCTTATTTGCCACTTATTTATTGTTCTCTCCCGGCCCTGTCGAAAGACAAAAAAGTGCAGTGCCTTCTCTGTGCGTATCCTATTTTATTGAATCTTGAAACTATTCTTTGTACGTGTCTTTTTCCACTTTTTTTGGGATGTTCCGTTAATAAATAGTTGGTTCATAGTATTTGTAATTATTTTTGGTTTATTTTTTGTTATAATCTATAAAATTATTTTTGGTGGGATTCCATCTAATCCTGGTGCTTTCATCTTTTTTAAGTGTTCTTCACCCACTTTCACCTCTTTAACGGAAAATAGTAGTATTGCCGCAGGTTTTTGGTATATCCACTTCATCGTTGCGTCCTTAGGAAGTAGTTTTTGTACAATTTCCTTAACTTTCTCACTGTTAATTACTTCGTGTTTACAGCATTTCTTCGTGATAATTTGGTAGGTCTTGCCCCGGTGGGTCTTTTTCTAGTTCGTTTATTGTATCCTCCCATGCTTTCTTTTTTGCTTATATGATCAAGTTCTTTTGTTTCTAATATTGATTATGCAGTTCTTTTTCTTTCTCTATCAACCCTTTTTTCTGGCTCTCATAATTTTCTGTTTTGTCATGGTGCATATTCTCTTTCTTCAGCAATTTCCTTGTTCCACCAGTATCTTGCTTTTTTGTTTGTCTCATAGCAGATCCCACCCCTGCACTCCATTTTCCTCTTAATATTGCTCATAAACTCCTCTTACTTGTTCTCCTTCATAATCCATTCCCATTTTTGAGGTGATTTTTGTTCTTAACTTGGTAATTGCTTGTCAAAAGTAAATGAAATGTACTGATGATTCGACAGAATTTCTTTGGTGCTAACTCTCCATTTTGTTATATTTTTTAGCAGGCTCTCTGCACACCATGTGACATCGATGTCTGGTCCCCTTCACAAAGGTCTAATATTCTCCCTCTATTGTCTTCTATGCTTGACCCCCATGTGCTCAACTTGGTGTTAAAATCTCCCAGCATTCTCCAATGGTCATCAATGTTGTTCAGCATGTCTTCCAGAGCTTTGGGTTTTCTGTTTAAAGACATGTAGCATATGCTGTCTTACTTCTATTTAGGTTCACGTGCAGACATGTCCTTTTCTTTGCCTCCCGGCCTCTTCTACCTGATAATTTCTTCTGATATCTTGAATTTGCCTAAAGCAAAGTTCTTTTTGTACTTTCTTCTTGATTTATTCGTATTCCATTCGTCATCATGTTCTTTACGATTATTTTGCTGTTTTTCATGAATTATTTTTCAAGGTTGTACCTTTGGGTCTGTGAATCTGGCAATTTATTTGAATGCAGGTGCAGAATCTTCACTGTAATATTTTTTTTTTTCTGACTTCTGTTGTTCAGTTATAGATTTTTTCATATACAACTGAGCTATTTTTTGTTTCGCATAAACTTTGTAGTAAGATTTTTATTATATAATTTACGATTCTTTTTCTTTATTGTTTCTTTAAAATGAGTCACTTGTTGATGTAGCTGCTTGTTAGTATCTTTTTCTTGTCCGGTGTATTTCTCTTTCTAATCATTAGTTTTTATTCTATTGCATCGAGTTCAGAAAATAGTTCTCCTACTTATTTTCTATTTTTTCATGCATTTTTCGGACATGCGTCTTCTTTGATACAGGGTTTTTTCTTTCTCTTTTTTATTATATATTTGGGCAGCACTCATCCCCTCCCAGAAATCCCAGTCTTTCAGAATTAAGTTGTAAATTTTCCTGTTAACTCGTTTAAAATCTCTCTCTACATCCCTCATAATACCTTGCTTTGATACAAAAAAAAGTAGAAATATAAGATTCTACGTTTATTTCCACCAAAATTTCGTCATTCATGACTTTGTTAGCTCAATAATATGTTTTGAATTTTATCTTCACCCGGTTACGTCGTTCACTAAATATATTGGATAAATGTTTCAAGTAAATAAAGTTTTTGGAATAGAGAAATTTACTGATCGTCTTTACAAATACCGTACACTACAAAAAGATCCAGATCATTTGATCTGTACCTTTTAAGGTTATTGTTTGGTTTGAAATTATTATTAACGATACTGTTTTTATTGATTTTATTCTTACTTATAATATTCTGATCATGGTTAGGAGTTGATTAAAATGTTTACGATTACATTGTTAATTGTTTCATTAACACTGGATCTGGTCTGGTCTTTTGTTATCTTTTCTTTCTAAGTTATTTAGATCTTAATCCAAAAATGAGGTGTAAAAAGCGAACAAGTTTCTGATATCCGAACTGTTACCGGTTTCACCTTAATTGCACCTGTCCATGAGGGTAACTCCAAAAAATTATTAATTGTATGTTTACTTTTACATGAATGTAAATCAATTTTATAATGTCGAAAATACCTCTGAACTTGGCCAGTGTTAACAACAAAACAGATTCAAATAAATTATAAAATAAAATATTACTATACTTACTTTCAGCCTTATAAGATTATAATTTGCAAATATATTAGTACGTTTGTAATGTTCTTCTAAGTGGCCAACGAATATCTTAAGTATCTTAATAGCGTGCGAAGAAGGTAACGAATGTAATTTAGTGTTAAGAAGTTTTATTAGTCCTCCAACAACTGCGTCTATATCGGCCAAATCCGTTGATGGCAATATTGTGTCGTCAGTGTGCTCGAAAGGTCGATGCAAAACTTTCTCTAAAATATCAAGCATATCTAAACACTGTTTTGTTTCACATAGGTGAGAAGCATCTAAAAGAAATTCCACCACAGCACATCTTACTAGTATGTCATGATCATGTTGTATATTCTGGAACAATGGTACTACAATTCGATCTAAAAGTTCATCTTCGAAATTCTGCCTGTAAGATTTGTAAGTTCGAGAAAGGACTCCGAGAGCCTTAAGCCTAATGTTTGTCCGAGTCTCATTTTTAAAGAACCTCACTAGAAGATTATATAGATTCGACAACCATAGGTGTTCCAGAGGCGTGATAAATTCTGCCAAGTATTTTATTAGTTTCATTACAGAACTATCCGGTCTTGTTGCTGAGCATTCGCCTATTATATCGAAGTATTTTTTAATGGATCCATTATACGTTCCAACCTCCAATAAATTTTCTATAGAGTTAAGAGTATCATTCAAATTATTTTGAATTCTTTCATTGACATCTCTGTTTGGGATGGTTTCTGAAAAGCACTCATTCAGTTAGATTTATTAATTGCAAAGATAGAATGGTAACATACCTAGCTGTCGATTTATTATGGATAAAATGTTAAGTACCGAGTCCCAAGCTGGATCAAGGAGCTCGAAACCATGTTTATGAATTAGTTGTTGCATTGCTAAAACAACTTCATAGGACACAATTGGTTGATTGCATTTTACCACCTGCATCAAGGATGGAAGAACAGCACTGGGCGGAGATCTTAAATTGGGAATAGGTTTGTTACCCCACAAACCCATTTTGATGAAAAACACAGCACCTCGAAGAAGCCACATATCATCTTTTAAACAAGGTTCCTGCAATATTCTGCACATTGTGACGAGTGTGGCGTGCCCCATGTGAGTTCCCAGCAAGTTCCTCATTATTTTCCAGCTGGTCTGACAATATGCTTCTCCGTTGACTGCTCGGCATAAGGCACCCACGAACTGCGGCAGAGATTCAGGCGGCACATTGCTGTATGCAACAATTGTATCCATGAGCTGAAGGCATTTGAGGACTATTGTTGATTGTTTAGTTGCGCAAGATAAAGTACAAACATGTCTAAAAAAAATTTTTGTTTTAAAATTGTTAGAAATCAGAATAATTTCTTACTGTATGTATCCACTTATAACACTCTCATCTATAAGTGTCGAATTGAATTTGATTAAATTTACGGAGAATTCTAGAAATTCTTGCATTTTTCCAGCTTCACTTAGTTCCGGTATCCATTCTAATAGAAAGGGTGCAATCTAAAATGTTTAATATAAATAAAAAAAACAATGTAAAAATTTTATATTTAATTAGTTATCAATTTAGGGTACATCACCCAATAAATCTAAATATTGCATATGAAGAAAATATAATATGTTTACCTTATCTTCAAAATAGAGGATATCTTTTCCATTGTCAGTTAAAGCCTGCATTAAATCAAAAAAGTAGCAAGTATCGGCAGAATGTTTATTTTGGGCAATAACACGGAAAAAATGCAGTCTCATCAATCCCAATCGTTCATATTGACCTCGAAGGAGATTCTCTAAAAATTTAAATGTCGCCTGACGTACTTCTAATGCAACTGCAGGCACTATTAGGTCTTGGACTAGTTGCCATAGTTTTTCTAAGCCGCACTACAAACAATTGATTAAAATAAAATTACCATAGTTTTCGCAGAAACTTACGTCTTCTAATCGATATTTTAATACAATATCGTTAAGCTCCTGCATTGTTCTAAGTCTATTTGGCAGCGGTGCTGTCGAACTAAGTTCATTTTGTATGTCTTCCGATAATATAAAGTCTTGTCCTTTACAACTCCCTAGAACGATAAAACATTAGTGATGCAGATTAACATTGCTTAGGCATTTAAAATAGGTAAGAGCAACCATCATATGCAATTGTACAAAGTTTGTGGACGATAATGCGAACCATCGTGTCAAACCTTTACTTCAAAATGGACCCCATGCCTAGTGTTGAGGAAATACAAAAAAAATAAAGTGTACCTAGGGCCGATTTACTTCCTTTAAACAGTGTTTTGAGTCTGTCGTGCAGTGATTTGTCCTTCTCTTTGGACCCCATTGATTTGTTTTGACTTAAACTACGATTAAAATAGACCTAAATTTACAATCAAACACTTGTGCTGAAAAGGTTTAAATTTATTTGACACATTTGACAGCTGTCAAAATTTGACGGCTGTCAATCAGCAATTCTTCTTATTTTAGTGTATATATGGGAGCAATCAAGAAGCTATGATAGTTTTCTTAGTCAACCAGTATCCTGTTATTTTATTTAAATGTCTATTTTGGTTGTGTTGTCCTGAGTGATCACAATGTTTTGCAATCGTGCTTATATTTTTGCATTATAAAGTGTTTTGCAGTTAATAATAATGATAATAAGCCAGGACGTAGGAAAAATCAAATTAAGGAAGAGGATTTTTAGGGAGATTTACTGTCGCCTGTTTGGTTTTGCCCGGCTTTGAATACGATGTCGACTCTTCTTAACCGGACACGATGCGGCTTCAAGTTGAACATGAAACGCCAGAAGAGGTTATCTCACCTACTCTACATGAATGACCTAAAGCTCTACGGCGAGACAGAGGAAAAACTTGAGGAGCTCATAAACATCGTAGAAGTATACAGCCGGGATATTGGAATGAACTTCGGGTTCGACAAGTGCTCCAGGATAGCTATCAGGAGAAGAATCGTGGAAGCATCACAGGATGAATATCGTGATATCAAACAGCTGGAACCAGAAGAGACGTAACGTTATCTTGAAATGCCGCAGAATCAACGACTGGACCATGCAACACTAAAGAGAGAATTTCAGGACAAGTACCAAAAAAGTTCGTTTGGGATCGTTAAATGGTCAGTTACAGGCTTGGAAGAGCTGGATAGGTTAACTCAACGGATCTGCACCAAATTTCGAAAGCTTCACCCCAACGCTTCGGTAGGGAGATTGTACACATCGCAAAGGGAAGGAGGAAAAGGACTCAATAACATCAAGAGACTGTGCCTTGCTCAAGAAAAGATGATGCGCGAACGTTTTCTATCTTCTGGTGATGAACTGATAAAGAGGTGGCAAGAGAGGACAAAGGATATACGCCACTCCGGCTGGGCCAACCGAACTATATTCTGGAGACATCATCTAG
>JAUIMW010000201.1:0-21769 GCA_033557785.1 Enochrus cinctus | reverse complement strand
AAATCTTCTATCACTATTCAAAGGCACTCATGTCCGTCGGCATTCCAGAACAAGTATGAACTACTTCAAGAGATATAGTTTAATTGTAATAGTCTTGAAAATAATTGGTGGTATCCTCTTTCTCTAAGTAAAGCGACCCAAAGGGGTTGACTAGCAACCTACTTCAATTTGAGTGTTATAGCTCGTTCATGTAGTTGTATTTTTTGCTGAGTATATTTGAGAGCACAAAAAGCAGATACATGCTTAAAGAACATGAATGTCTGCTATGATATACTACTTCAATTTCTGGTTATGTGTTCAATTTGACTTCATCCCGCTGACGATTTTTGTAATTCTTTTTTTTATTGAAAAAAATATTTGAAGCTAGAATTCTAAGACATTATTTTGACTTTAAAAAATTAATTTATGAAATATTTACATGCCTTAAATAAAATATTATAAAGATGAGACTTGTCATATTTAACTAGCCAGGCTCTCACCAATGTATCGTTCCTAGCAAAAGAATACACATAACATTATAACCATTTTAAAGAATTGATATGTTTACGTTCATGTAATTTAAGGACGTCTTTGATCACTAGTTTTGTAAATAAATGATATATCAAATAGAGAAAGCTTCATGTCATTTTTGCTTCACACATAAATCTCCAGTGAACATTCTCCGAACACTGCCAATACGATTCTCATACAAATATTGATTCATATTTTATTTTTTCAAATATTTCGATATTTGATGGTTTTGTTACACCTTATATTATTCTGTCAAATCGTAATTATTCTGAAGTCTTGCGGTATTCATTGTGTTATTACATTATGTCACGAACATGTTAGTTTCTCTAAGCAAAATCAGAAATTCAATAACAGATGATTGATCAACTCACCATAGAACCGTCATTGTACTCTGTGATTACGTTCTCATAAGCCATCAACAATGAAGTCTAGTTTGTAGCTAAAGCTTGATGTGCATAGTATTCTCTTGAACAACGCCATATTGGAATTAATAAAAAAAACACTGATTTTCGAAATTATATTTTAGTTAAATCGCTGACAAAATTTGAGCACACATAGTTTAATTTAAAGTATGATTAAACATCTATAACATATATACTAAAATATATAGAGCACCCACAGCCAAGTAGAAATATATCATTCTTTCAGCGAATATACTATAATTAATGATATAAAAATTTAAAATTTTAATATTATATAGTGATACTAGTTTCACATATACAATACTTAAGTTTATGGAAATTCGTATTTTTGTTTTAAAAATAACAAATATACCTATACTTAAATAAAATCAGTCTTAAAAAGTTTTCGTTGGTAGATATGATAGATTGGAAAATTGCTAATATTTTTGTTCATTTTGTACTTGAAAGTTAGTCAAGTTGCACCTCTTAATACTGAGGAACACTTCGTTGTTCGAGTCCAAACGCAAACCTTCAAGTCTTAACGGAAACCTCTCACAGACACAAACATTACATCGATCCAGCTAGGGATGTTACCGTTGGTACATACAGAGGGCGCAAACGTAAAGTTCTTATGAAAATATACATCAAAATATAAACTTTCAATGTTAAAATTAGATTTTTGCTAACTACATGGAATCTACTTATCAGGTCACATTTCGATGAGCTCAATTTAATAACTACTTAGTATTAATTACTCTAAGTATTGGCAATCCTTTCAGCCTAGGACAAATCACATTATTTCGATTCGAATTACTTTGCTTTCATCATTTCGTAAAATTATTTAATAACATTTTATCTAGATCAATTTTAAGAATACAAATTTACATTAGTGAATTGGAACGACTGCGGCTGACGTGACCAGGTGATTCTATATCTAAACGTTTCATCATCTGGTGACGCAGCAACGACCTGAGCCAATCTCGAAGTGCTTGTGGAGGAAGACACCCCAGCGTAGTCGGAGCCGCTGCTAAACACGATCCTCGGCTTCCAGGACAACTACTTCTAAAAGGAAATTATTTTACTTTTTAATTTAAACATTCTTTAGATTAAAGACTTACCGGATCTACCAATCGTGCTCGCTCTGCCTACATAGACAGTCGAGTCGTTTCCAGAAAGATCTGAATTGTTTTGGGCCACTTTTAATATTCCATTCCTTTGATGGTTGTTCACTACGCCTTGACCGCTGTCGTTGGTCGATAAACAAAGGCAACAACAGCAAGAGCTATAACAAAATAATATTTATACGAACAGTATTAACAATTTATCTATATTTATATTTTTAGGAAAATATCGAAATATTCGTAAAATGTTGATACATACACAAGAAATTTACCAACTGAATGTATCTATTGGTATTGAGTTTAATGGTCACCAGTAAAAATCTATTTTTATTTTCCTTTGAATCGGGCGATTGATGTTTTAATCATGAAGTTTCAAATTACGAGCTGAAATCGGAAAACGAACTCAAAATCAAAACGTGTACATCTACCCTGGCTTTAAATTTAAAAGTTAAGTGCTAATTGTGGGGAAATTACTAGCTCTGCCAAAAAGTGAAAATTTGAAAATGTCTCGGTGAAGGAGGCGCTTGAAAAGTGGCAATGTATTTCCTCCGAAGTTGTGATCAGGATCTTTAGGTACTCTTCAAGGTTATTGTCAAGGAGCTCATCTCAGCGGCTTGTTTGGTTTTCTTCAGCTTGTCTGTGAGGGCCCACGTCTCAGCTGCAGAAGGTCATCTAAGAGATCAAATTTTTGTTTTTCTACTTTCTCGTAGGTGTAACATTTCTAAAAAAAGTGGAAACTGGAATACTTACATACGCTGCAAAACAAATATAATTTTATTAATTTTACACATTATACTCTCTTGATCGGATTAAGAGAACTAATTTTAGTAAACGATTTAATAAAAACTTTTATTGACTTTTCAAATTTCGTCATAATTGCTCTCTTTCATTAATATAAAAACTCTTTTATTAAAATTTATTTTTTTTTATATAAAGCACCAAGTGTAAAGAACTGCTCGTTATATAAAGTCAACATTGGTTTATAGCAAAATTTTTTATTTTTAATTTTGAAGGCACTCACTTTATTTCGTTTAAATTATTAAAATTAATATAAGTTCAAAAGAAGATGGTGTAGAAAAAAGTTCCCTTCTTTTTATTTTTTATGCGCAAAGTCTGTCAAGTCAAATACGCGTCTATGTGATAAGGGTCATAGTGAATTCAGTAATATTGGCTGGCACTTATTAATCCTCCAGCCTCTGTTTTAATGAACTCCGGCATCGTATAGTGTAAATATATCAAAGAGTTTGTTAAATTCAGTAATTTCAATTTAAGAAATGCATTTTAAGTGTAACTTAGAATTAAATATTTCACAATGAAATATTACAATCATTTAAGAATAAAAACAATATACGTAAAACACGTGATGTCAGACAGTTGACAAAAAGCAGATGAAAGTTGATTAACGAGCTGCTGAGTGGTTGACGTAGGACTCAAATTAATGAAAAATGGTACAGCTGCGGATGTTAAAGGTTTCCGCAGAATAAATTGAATGCGAATGTGAACAGCTGAATCTATTCTTCGGGGAAATGTGGGATAAATAATCAAATTGTAGCTTGAAACTATATATGGAAATTTCCTGCTTTACATTTACTTAACCAAACAAATAATAGAGGGACATGTTATTGATGCCTACATAATGTGGATCACTTTTGAAACACCGTTACATCATTTCAAACATTTTATATTACATATAACATCTAATTTATTACAGACACGATCAAAATTCTTTTAGCCCATTTTGATGCATATGCGTAAAAGTTCAAAATTCACTGTAGTTGATCCTGTAGCCAAGAGGCTTAGAGCTTTGGAATGCTCCCTAGTTAATCTTCATAAAACAATTCAATTGTTTAAATTTAAGCAATTTTGTCTAGCTTAGTACTTGGAGAATATTCTATGTTCTAGTTCATAAAGTTATGTCTGCGGGTAATTGATTTGTGTTCAAATCCAAAAGTTTATTCTCACATAAAATTAATCTATTTTCCTAGAAAAGTATCGTTTTAAATGAAATAAATTTTGTTGTCTTCATGTATAAAACTGAGATAAGGTAATTGGATTCAGTCTTGTTGCAAAAATACTGTTTTCTCTGTGAAGCTATTGATATTTTTACACCAAAGTTTCATGAACTGCGAAAGCCAGTTGCTACGTAAACAAGTGGCTTTGAAATACATTTGATAAAGCAAACAAAAACAACAGCAAAAATTAATAACAGACGCTTAAATAGTGAGTCGAGTGCATACAATAATTTAAGTTTATTTATTTTAGATGTGCAAACTTTGCCAATATTAATTCCATGTTGCTGATGAACAAATGGCGAGTTGATTATTTTTTTGAAATTGCCAATTGTAAAAAATAGTTAAAACCAAACCATTTAAAAACCAATAATTTCCGGCAGCTCTTGATTAAAAGTTGACAATTTAATATACATGTCACTACTGACTTTTTTCACTGATATTTTGTGTTAGTAGTAGCACTATTTTTTAATTGTATGAATTTCTATGGACTGGTAAAGTTAATGATGACCTATGCAAAGCGACGCAATAAATGAATTAAAGAGAAACCTTTCACGTTTCCAACGACAACGTATAATTTAATTTGGTAAAATTGAAAACGATATTTTTTGTTTGCAATGAAAGATCACGACTTAATTTTACAGCCTATGTAATTTATAAAAGGAATATTTGTAAGGTTATTACGTGCGATTTCCGACTAGAGTTGGATTATCGAAACCGATCGGTGATTGATTAATGGAATTCATTTAAAATTTCTAGCCATATAAAACACCGCATAACGCCTGTCATTTACAGTGCAAAACTATTGAAATTATATTCCCAGAATTATTCATGCTAGACCAAACGCCAGTCTAGGTGTCTCATGTCTCTAGCTCTCGGGAGCGTTATATGTGGGAAGGATTACTATTTAACCACCATTAATTTCACCGGAGAAAAAGTTATTGTCTCTAGATTTCCACATCCAATTTTGTAGAAATGTAGTGCCAAAGAGAACCTTCATGTATATACAAGATTGAAAGATGGATTAATTTTTGGTTCCACACTGGTGTTTGTGTTCTTAAAGAACGCTTTTTTTTCTTAAAAATGTTTAGATTAGTGTGAATTCTATTAGATTGAAAGTGAATCGCTTGACTAAAGGTGTCATAAACACTAAGAGAATTATTTGGAATAAAGTTTTTTCAAGGTCAAGTCAAACTTGTCCGAGATCAAGCCTCCACAGGATCGAGGATTACCACTCAGGAAAACACATCCAGACATCCACAACTTCACAAGTTTCTCATTTATTTTCCATTCACTTGCTAACTGCACAACCCGTCAGTGCAAAATAACTTACAACTCAGCAGAAATGCACAAAATGCAATAGCGACCACAAAGCCAAGGACCCTGAAAAACTTTAACAGGATGAGAGGACAAAACAATATAATAGAACTGACTCAGATTAAAGACAGAGGAAGCAATACACTCGATCCCGCAAGACAACCCTCTCCAAGACACACACGCCATCCCCATTGGACCTTTCTATGATGAAAGATTCTGACAACTAGTCAATGTAGCTGCTGAATGGAACATCCAAAAAGACCACGAACTAGCCATTGAACCGACAATCGACGAAATAACTGGTTACCTCCCAAGCAGAATAAAGTAAGTAGTTCTGCAGCACCTTCCGGAACCCACTCCCATCTGGTTATTCAATGCCTATGGCAAACTCAAATACTTCTAAAAAAAAAACTGCGGATATTATCATGATCAGTAAACCTTTTAACCCGGTTTATTTACCACCGACTTAATCACCTTTCGATGAACTCCTCGAAAAGTATTGTAACGAACGATTTCCGACCATTCCTATCGGAAAAAATCGAAAAAGAACGCAATAGAAGTGAATCGAAACTAGAATTCTAGAAAGCGAATCTACAAGAACGAGCATCGAGTATAAAAAGTATCGCATTGAAGCGAGGCGGAGTTAGCCCACAGTCGTATAAGATTTAACCCAAGTGAGCTCGGAACGCGACAAAAGAAGCCACCAGTGGCGAGCTATTTAAATATTTACCGTGTCGTGTTTGTAATAAATAGTGCATAATTTCATTTATTTTCTGGTCAGCAATCGGACACGGCAGCAGGTTCCGGCGCACAAAAAAACAAAGGTTCCGAAATTTGATGGCACTATTAACTGGACCATCTACAAGAAAGTCTTCGCGCAAGTTGCGGAACATAGCGGCTGTACCATGCAAGATCAATTTACTAGCCTGGTTCTGCAAGGTGAAGCCATAAGTATTGTGCAAACGCTAATTTCCGCAAGTAACGAAGACCTGGTGCGTGTCATAAATGCTGGATATGAAGATGAGCATTTACAGCCCGTTTACATCACACAATTCCAGAACCTAAAGAAGAGGAGCAACGAAACCATTCAAGAGTTGGCGGCAGAAGTTGAGAAGGCAGGTACTCTGGCCCATGGAGATCTACCTGAGGTCGCCTTGAATAGAATGCTTCTTCAACAGTTTGTGTCAGGCTTAGGCGACTCGAACATGGCACTTGCAGTAAAGACGGCGGGTACGAAGAACTATTGGAGTTAACCTGAACTACGAGGTGGCCCAAAAGTCTCTTCGTCCACTTCATAAGATAAGGGAACTTACTGCAGAAGAAACTGAAGCTACCATCCAAGAAATCCACTCGGCACAAATCATCCACTTCTTCTGCAAGAAGGAAGGGCATATCAGAGATCGTTGTTCACGGAGGAAGGCGGACCTTGGCAACGAGAAGGACACGACCAAGAATTCTAGAAGACCATGTCCTGATGACTGTAAGCACTGCCAAAAGGTCGAGGAGAAGGAAGTGAAACTGAGGCGGACCGTAGCAGATATGGAGGGTTTTGGCGAAGATCAGAGGAATTATCGAGAGATTGGACCCATTGACGAATGGAAGCTTGATGGGAGGCGACCCGTATGAGCCGAAATATCTGATATGCCCAGGAACGTGAAGAACTATTGGGCGCAATGGGACTCCCTGGTGGTATAAGATGGCCTTTTGAAGAGGAACCTCGAAGGACAGAAGTGACCAAACAGTTGGTGGTTCCCAAGACTAGACGAAGTGAGGTTATGAGGGAGGTTCATGACGAGACTACTGGAGGTCATCTCAGTGTTAAGAAGACGCTACTACTGGGTGAACTGGAAGGACGACGTCACTAGCTGATGCAGAAAATGCGAGACGTGCGCCAGAGCAAATGGACCTTCAAGAATTCCACGAGCCCCCATGAGCCCCAATGTGGGAAGCCCCTTCAAACGAATCGCTATGGATATAGCATGGCCGTTTTCAGAGAACGATCAAGCCTGGACATAAACAAAACGAGGGCAACGTCTTTACATCCCCAATCTGATAGCATGGTCGAGAAGATCTCCATCAACCAACGAGACTGGTACCAGTATTTGGACCAGTTCATGACGGCGAAGCGATCCTCCAGCCACGCGAGGACGAAAATGAGCCCATCGAGGATGTTGTTCGGTCGGGACATGAGGTTGCCCATTGACCTCAAGTATGGATGTCCTCCTAAACAGGAAGAAGCAAGTGAATATTATGTAGAAGAGTTATCCGCTAGGCTGATTGAAGTACATATCTTCGCCAGACAATACCAGGATATGGCCATGGAGAAAATGAAGACCCGATGCGAACAGCAAGGGATTCCAGGAAGGAGATCTAGTTTGGCTCTACAATCACCAAAAGAAGAAAGGCTACCCTCCCAAGCTGCAAACTCAGTGGGAAGGTCTCTACAGGATCCTGAAGAGAATTAATGACGTCTTCTATCGCATTGTGAAGACGTCAAGAGGGCTGGCCATGGTTGTGCACTCTGATCACTCAGCAGCCTATCGCGAGAACAACGACGACGATGAAGGAAGAATAGCTGTTGTGGCAGCAGAAAAAGACACCGCCTACCTTCTGAAATTTCTCAAGGAGGCCGCCAGTGGGAAGAAGTTTCGCTACGGTGTAACGGAGGAAAAACGTGGTGACCTGTTCGAAGTAAAAGCCTTGTATATACTTGCCCACTGTGTGTCCAAAGACCTGAAAATGGGCCAAAGAATCGCTGCGGAGTTCCGTCGAAGATTTGGGACGCCACACCAGCGGGAAGGACAGCCAGGGCGCGTAATCAGGTAAGAGCGTGGAGATAGGAAGATCTTGCTCCTGATAACGAAGTACAGGTTTTTTGAGAAACCGAGTTATGAAAACACGTGGTGGGCGCTCAAAGACCTCAAAACGCTCTTCTCGAGAATTTTCTGGCCATTCCCAGACTGAGATGTGGACTGGACCGGTTGGATTGGCGAATCGTCCGACGCATGATCAAGACGATTTTCAAGGACGAAAAGATAAAGATCATAGTTTGCGTTCCGGATTTAAGACAGCTTGTGACAGCCAGGAGGACGGTAGACTGCTATTTCTACCACACGAGGGGATGTCTGAAAGGGGAGACTTGTGAGTATCGTCACCAGCCCTCTTCTCTGGGAAATGTAGAGGTCTGCCGGGGATGGCTGAAGGCCACTTGCGACGGAAGATGCTCCCGAAGGCACTGCCCACATCCGGTGAATGTGAGGACCCGGAGATAGATCCCTTGGACCACAGAACGGATTACTGATTGGGACGATTCAGACCTAAGGAGGGGACAATATTACGAACGATTTCCGACCGTAGCCCCGTGTAATCTACGAACGTAACAGTATCTTTGCTCATTCATCGAAGAAATATCCTCCTTCCAACTCAATTTGGATTCAGATCCGACAAAGGAATAACAAACGCAAGCTATCTCCTCTTCAACTCCTTAGCAGGAATGGCAAAGAAACGCTAATGTTCACTTGCCACCTTCCTTAGCCATATAGCGCACTTTTAACATGGCATACCTATAACATCAGCAAATACCTCTGGAAAATGCGATCTCGTTGCAATCTTTTTAGAACTCTAAGAGACAAGTAAACGACAGTAATTCTTCCTAATCCACACCTACAAAATCTTCATCCGCTACATTTTCGATTATAGAACTTCAATCTTCGCAAAACTACGTCCTTACTTCACCGACAAAATTCTCAACTGCGAAGGAAGCATTATTCGAAATTGCCTCTACATCCTCCCACTATTTCCCACCTTACTAACTTTCCTATCGTTAATCAAAATCTCTTACCCTCTAGCATGATTCCTGAAAAGGCATCTTTCCATATTATTTTCGTCTTATTTCTCTATGTTGTGACATAATATTTTGTTTATATTTTCTGTTTCTCAACGTTGTTGGGCCAATTTTGACGGGCTACGTAAGTTGATTCCGGTTTCATCCGCGTCAGTGTAGTTGTCTGATAGACCTGTGCTCCGCAACCTCTTCTTACCTACGACACACCAAAATTCTTCCTGGAATTCAAGACACAGAACCCCCTGTTGTTTTTTCGGCGGGTACCTTTCCGGAGACAGTTGACTACCTCCTGCATCGCGTCTGTGGTGCATTTTCTCTTCCTGAAACCGAACTGCTGCGGCGACAGTCCGACCCCGGTTTCCAGCTCGTGGTTGATCTTGTTGTAGATCATGGCCTCTGCAATTTTGCCCAAGGTGTTTAGCACGCAGATGGGTCTGTAGGTAGACCCCGCGGCCCTGTCTCTTCGGGGCTTTTCCACTAGGACCAGTCTGGCTTGCTTTCACTCCAGCGGGAACTCTCCCCCCCCTGACCATATCGTTTGTGATCCTGAGGAAGACCTCCGCCTGTTCTAAGACTGTGGCCTTTGCGATTTCCGGCGGAATGTTGTTCGGGCCGGCCGCCTTGCCACTCTTCAGTTTTTGGCAGCTTCAACCAGCTCCCCCTCTTCGAACGGAGGCGGCTCCTCACTCCACCGGCCCCACCTGCGAAAAGAGCTCCCTTGCAACCTCGAGCTGTCTTTCGTCGTCCATGGAAGTTCTCGGTGTGATTTTGCCGACCACAAGACATACGCCTCCCACTTTTGGGCCTTCTCCTCTTCCGAGGATGCTCTCTTATTCGCTCTGGTGGAATGTCTGCGTGCGCGTAGGCAGTCCTTTCGTAGCTCGCCTATCTCCGCGCTCCACTAATAGACGTGTTGTCGGTGTCCTTTAGGGGCTTTCCTTTTTGGGAATATGTCGTTGCACCCCTTTGTAACGCAGTTTGTTAGTTGACATGCGTTAAGCGCCGCTCCCGTTTCCTCTTTCTTCCTTAGTTGCTCCGCCAGCTTTTTAGTGAAGAGTTGTGTCCTTCCCTAAGACTTTTGAGGTTCTCCTCTTCTAGAACTTCCCATTTTTGAACCGCATCGGCGCACCTTGCCGGGCACAGCGTCAGATCCAAGACCGACTCCTGGGTCTCCCTCACAAAAGTTGGGGTGGTATCCAGGTTAGTCGCCAACAGTTGTAGTTGTGACATCCAGTCGGTTAAGGTCTCTCTCCTCGGGTCTTTTCGCATTAAAGCCCCCCCCTCAAGGATTGTTCTTCGCTAGGCTTCCCGTACACTATCTCTGAGGTCATCCAGGTATGTCTCGAAGACGGCCATGTCCACGTTGGGCGAGATGTAGCAGCTGTAAACGCGGTACGAAGCCTCTTCCTCATCCTTGCTTCCCGATCGGGAATTCTCTGTTCATGACTATCAGTGCGACGTCTATTTATCCGTCCACCAGGTACTGTTTTTGCTTGGCTAACGTCTTGTTTGGCTCACTGATAATCAGTAGGTCAGCTCTTTCTGAGGTTGCCTCCGCCTCTGTGATGTCGTAGAAGTTTCGCATTCTGTCGATGTTTACTTAAATGCAGCGGATCCCCGATTTAGCGCTGTTTTCTGCCATCTTTTAGAGGATGGTGCACAGCTCCGGGTCGCACCCCGTCGGCGTGTTTTGATATGCGCGTTCTGCCACCTCTCTTCTGGTTCTCTCGATCGTGTGGACCTGTGCCAGCCTCTTATTTCTGATGTGTGCCTCCAGGACTCGGAGGTCTATTTCCGCCTCTTCGTTTGATACGCCCTGGGCACGACAGAACGTGAGGTACATGTTTCTGATGCTCTCCGTGTCTCTTGGCAAGCCCATCGCTCCAAGCTTCACCCGGACTGATTCAGAGGTATACCCCTCATAGTAGGCCTCGTTGTTCTTCGACAGGTATGCTAGATAAAGCCTGACCATGTCAAAGACTAAGGCCTGCGTTAGGTGTCCCTCCAGTTGCATCTGGTTGATGCGGTTGTAGTCTAGAGGGATCTCGCATCTTTTGGGTCTGGCTAGCAAGACTCTATCGTCGTTGCTTACTCCATCCCCGGTGTAGATTTGGAGGTCCGAAGTGTTGGTCTTCTCTCTACCTGTGTGTGCTAGTGATTTGCTTCCAGGTAAATTTTGAGGTTGGCCAAGTCTACGACATTCTGACTACTAGGGGCAGCTATCCCCACTATCTAAATCCGACCGACGGCTTATTTATAACCTCTATCGCTACCGTTTTGGATTCCGAATTAGAACGATATATCTTTTTGCTTAACTATTTTTCACTGCTGCCACCGGCTTATATCGGCGTTATTGGAAACAACATTTGTGTAAATATCAAACAAAATAAATTGTTGTGTTAATTGAACTGTTTAACCGTGTAGTACTTCATTTTGTATGGCCTTACATCCTAATAAATACCGTCTCCACCAGATTATCCAGACTAACCGAAGCAGCTCCTGTTTGCTGCAAAAGTACAAACAAGTGGGGCCGGGAAGAATTTAGACTGGAAACGAGAGCGCATCACACAAAGAGGCACTGACGTGGAGTAACGCCAGAACTGACGTAGCCGAAGCCAGCCGGCAACAAATGCGACAACGTCACTTACAATAACAGATCGACCATAAGACCCAACCGTTCTAACCGTCCGCGTTCCGTCACAAATTTAGATCCCGAGCAGGAGCCATTTGCTAGAAAGCATAACCGTAGAAAAACACGAAGTTTTCCAAAGACATCCGATGGCCAAAAATAGTTACAGTTGACTCCTGAAGACACCAGAAGCAAGCAGAAGTAGCACACAACATGAAGGAAGCTAAAGATACCAGAAATCCAAAAAAGTGCAAATCAGATTCGTCAATGTGGAGAAACACACATCCCAAAATCCAACTCGACGTGACCCGAAGGTTTCCAAAAATACCCGAGCTCTGGAAACATGTACCAGTGTCAGGCGAGAACATTTACGAGTTAGACCAAGGAAGAGGAACAATCAAGTTATGTGTACCCATACTCCAGGACCGACCCAAAGATCTTCGAAATGTTCAGAAGTATCGAAAAGTTGCAGAAGACGACTCAAAGACAAACACGGCAATTGTTCCAAGACCTGCTGTTCTACAGGGTAGTGATGGAGACATAGAGCTAGGAAAGTTCTGAAACCTCCGGTACCGTAGAAGAGAAGCGGAAAAGGCTGGTAAAATTATCTCTTTGTCATCATATACATTGACGACGACGACCACCACACCTACCAATACTGCCCCTATAACTTATACCGTATCCTCTACAATGTATAACTTGCCATTGCAACAACTCTACCTTGGCGCTAAATTACGCTACAATTGGAACCGGGACTTCATTATCTAGCATACCACGGGCTTCGACATGACTGAAGTCAAAAGCAGAGAAATAGAAGATTTCTTTTAACGAAAGAGGAGACCCCGCAGCTTTCCTGGGGAGACTGGAAAAACATCATGCTTGACCATCTTCTAAGACTTCGCAGCTTTCCTGGGGAGGCTAGAAAAAACGTCATGCTTGAACACCTTCTAAGCTCTATGTTCTAGAAGGAAAACCCCCATTATGGTTTAGAAATAATAGAAACTTCTGGCTAAGTTGGATCCAGTTCCTAGCTGGCTTCCGCACAATGCATTTGAATACCGATTGCACATCCGCAATAACAATTTCCACGATGTGGCAACCTTATCAAGGGTGATTAGAAACGCACATGAAAAACCGAAGAGAACCTGAGAGAAGCACTACAATTTTGCTCAAAATGTGGCCGGAAGAAGAAAAATATCCAGAGATTGTCGCTGTCCGAAGCTAAACTAGACATACTCTGGAAGCAGAAGCAATCATATTCAATAGGAGAGAAATACCTCAGGGTACCTGCAGTTCTATAAGAATATAATATAATATTTCCCAGAATAACCGGAATAACGCCGCTAATAGGATATGAAATCAGATTAAAGGAAACTGAATCAACGAAGCAGAGGCACCGACCACAAAGTCCCTATATGCAGGCCATATTTAACAAAGATATCACTAAGATGCTCGAAAAGGGCCACGACCAGATGGAATGCTCCTGGTGCACCAAGACGAAGGAGACTGTAGAAGACACTTTCTGAATATCACGAACCTGACAGACTGAATGGTTTTAAGAGAGGTGAAGTTGAGAAAACTATTGTACGAGCTGCACAAAAATATTACTGACTTGGCAAGTTTCATGAAATTGCCAAATACGATCGAGCATGCCCATCTTGCCAGCAATTCAATGTGTCCCAACAAAAGACGCCTGGAAAGATACAGCCTCGACCTGTCCATAATTAGAATCTCCTCTGAAAGAGTACGCCTATCGGTAACTGTCCGTCCTTCAAACAATTGTAATAAGGAGGAACAGAAAAAAAGAGAACATGTAGCTGCAGTAGAATTCTTTTAGTTTTTTTTTGCAAGCAAAGGTAAAACTTCATTCCATTATTTCTCCATAGACCACCGTCGCTAAAGGTAATATTAATTCCATTATTTTTTAGGGGTTGATTTGCTAGGTTGCGGTTAGAAAATTGAGAAGTCCACTGCCGTTCCTAGGCTAATTATGATGAGGAACGAGATCTTGGCCCTCATATGGACGAAAGATCGACGTTGCTGGGCTAATTTTAACGGGCAAACGTAAGTAGACTCCGGTTTTCTCCGCGTCCGATCGCAATCTCACAGACGACCACCTTCTCCGGGCCAATTTTGACGAGACAAGGTGCGAATCTCGACCTTGGCTAGTGACTTGCTTCTAGGCCAACTTTGACGGAGACTAGTCTACGACATCCTGACAGTTAAACGTACTACTTAGAGCAGCTTTCCCTACCAGGTGGCGCCCGAGAATAATTCTGACTACCATCCAGGTTGAAATTTACCATGATCGATGGCGTGATCGCACCACACAATGAAGGAGTGACGTGGAAAAATGTCAGAAACGACGTCGCCGAAAGCAGCCAGCAACAAATGTGACATCGTCACACACACCAACAGACCGATCAACAAAATCATTCTGTCTAAGCCATCAGTTCAACCGTCTGTCGTACGTCACAAATTATAGTTGACTGAAAGAAAGAAAGGATCAACAAACATTTTTTATGCCTCGGTATTGCATTGATTTTCGCAAAGTTAGTGAAGCTTCATTCCGAGATTCGTTGTCGTTTATTATTATCATCTTAGATAAACTTCATCAAGCACGGTATATTTCGAGTCAAGATTTAAAACAAGGCTACTGGCAGATACCGCTGACAGAAAATAGCAAACCCATTACCGCTTTTACAGTGCCTGGAAGTGGACTTTTTCAGTTTAAAGTAATGCCGTTAGGATTACACACTGGGCCGGCAACTTTCCAGCGTTTGAGGGACCGCATAATTGGCCCTGAGAGATTTATTTTTTTTAATGTACTTATAGCGGGTACTTTTTTTATTTTTTTTTTATATGCTGAATTTTCTCCACTATGTAAAGGCTACCAGCGAAGGCGCCCGAGGCATTTTTTTAATAAAGCAAGCGACGCCCAAAGTAAAGCCGAAAAGCCATTATGCTATGCTTACTCTAGTAATTTGCTTTTCAAAAAATGTCAAATATGTTATTTTAAGATATTTTTTTCAACACGTATATGTTATTGACCTTTGTTCAAAAAATTTAATCTGATGAATATTGCGGTAATCCCAATAGACGCCATCGCCATGTCGTTGATAATTGACGAGTAATTAATGGAAAAAATGAGGTAAAAAATCATCTGTTGCAAGCAAAAATGTATAAAGAAAACACATTATAAGTGAACCAATTAATAACAAGAATACATAAGGGTTAAGCGACTTGCCGGAAGATACAGACATATGAGCAGATGAGAAGGTAGCAGTCAGTGAAGCAGAAAAAGGAGAAGGGTATGTGCTCACAAGACGACACGAATACGCTTCGATGCCACGAATAAAAGTATATAAAAGAGGAATTGGAAAAGGGTACAAGGGAATAGTACAAAAACAAGAAAGAAGAGCTAAAAGCACTATATGTCTATACTGTGGAGAAGAGGAATAAACAGTCGAACAGGTTTTATTTATATGCCTTAGATGGAAAAAAGAAATAATGAATGTAATGACAGGGTAAAACAAATGAGAATGGAATGAAATGATAAAAATGGTGGAAACAATAATGAGAATAAAGAAATAAGATGAATTTTGTTTTGGCAATATCTGATTGTTTATTATTAATTGTAGGCTGCACAAAAATGTCATCTCGAAATTCCGCTCTTAAAACTCGAAAATATTGCTCGTATATTTAAAAAATCGGATCAATTTTAATATCTGAAATTTAAACAAAAAAAATTTATTATGCATATTTCAGTTTTATTTTTATAGTTTTGTGCTTTGCTCAGTTGAATTTTGATATTTTAATTTTCCCGGAAGCATGATAATTTACTAAGAAGACACGAGAGTAACGAAAACAGTTGCTCTTGGGCATTCAAACCATTTCTGTAATAAAAATAAAATTTAGACTGACATCCCACCTCTACAACAATTCAGTTAATAAATACAAATACAAAGAATTTAAGTTAATGTACATAGAGTAAATATGGCTTTTGTATGTTCGAAAATTAACGAATAATGTTGATAAAAAATAATTAACATAACAATGGCTTAAAAACAGAATGATTCCAGGATATTGTTCATACTTCCCTTTAGAAACTTTCTCGTGATAATAGCTACCCGGATTTCCTGCTAAATCGGTGGATATTTTCGTCGATATCAACGTCTGCGCCTTTTACAGCGCATCAAATTTTGCCTTCTGTGGATAACCAAGCTAATGTTTTCTGTTAAAGAAGGATCCTACCTTGCAAGAAATTTTAATACAATTGTGCTATTATAGTTCACTCAAATTGCTGTAGGTATAAATATAATTTTTAATTGAGTAGTTAATCAGATATCGTCATCTTACAAATTTTAATAAAATAACCGTTAGTGCTCATATCTACGAAAATAATAAAAAGACCACCTCAAGTGAATTATATTTAAATTAATTATACTTACTTATAACAGCTGAAAACGGAAAGGAAAGCTTGCCTGAACTTCCTATTCATGAAGCAATATGTAATAGGATTGCAGCATGAACTAATGTAAGCAAGTAATTGCACTAAAGAAATTCCTGTGGAACCTACATACTTATACACAGTTTCAGGATAAAACAGGTACCAAGTATTAAGTATGTGCAAAGGAGCCCAACATATAAAGAACTCCGCCACTATAACGAATAGCATTCGTATGACCTGAAATTAATACAATTAATTACTGAAACCAATTCAATGTTAAAAAATACCTTTCTTTTAGCTTCTATACTCTTATCCATATAATTTGATCTTATAGCATGCCTAGTAAAAGTGTATGTCGTCTCATCGACCGCACTTTCCTCTGTGCTTTCGACGTTTTCGTTGCTTTCTCTGTTCAGTGTGAGTTGGTCCGAACAAGGTGTCAATTCGCAGCGAGGAACTAACGTGGTTTTTGTTTGATTGTAATTGTGGTAGCCACAGTTATTTGTTGATGGTATTTGAACCTGCAAAATATTAATTTTTGTTACCAAAAAAATATACTTGATAAGCTCAGAATAACAACTATAACATTTGTTGATAAATAAGAATTAAGTGTTTATTCATACTTTCTACAAGTAGTGAGTAGTGTTGTTGCCTAGAATTAAACCTTATTCCTTTCTGAGTTCACCCTTCAGAGAGAAATGTAATGAGTTCACTACAAAACAGCAATAAAGAAAAAAAAATTGCAAACCTGTTATTTACTTTTAACATTTGTATCTAAAAATAATAAATTTGGTTCAATATTTCAGCTAAAGTACGGAATATCCGTATTACATTAAATAATCCATAAATTTTAGGCAACTAAACATACTTCAAACTCAGTATTAAAAGGCATGATAAATAAGTACACCATGCTCTGTTTGACAGCAATAAGCAAGCAAAACAATTTTATCTCACGTATGTATACTCAGAATAATATAATACAGCAAATTTGCATCCATTCACAGCGGAATCGTATCTCTGATGCTTGGAAAACCGTGTTAATAACCTAGCATCATTTTTATGTTGATGTACTCTATTTTTTTTTAATTGTGATGAATGTTAAAAATAAATATTCTGTGTCACGTGTTTACATGGAATTTTGTATACAAGGTCGTGTTTGTTTTGATTGCTTGTTTTTGTTTTTAAAAAAGTAAAAAATTATTTACTTTAATTGTACATAAATCTATATGTAGCCGCAAGTTGTTTTTAATAATTTACTTTTTGTTCATATTATGCAATTTTAGTTTTGTGCTAAAGGTTTTTGATTATTATAATGTAGTCTTGTTTTTCAATGAAAATGTTAATATTTACTTTTACTCAGAAATGCATTCTCAATCATTAAATATTCTAACTACAAAGGAAGCGAAAACAAAGTAGCTACTTTGATGCTCCACAGGTCTATAAAATTTGCATGGGACTAGATATATAGATAATGATTTATTCCTATTTAATTTCTTAATTTGACAAGGTCCTTTTCACAGCCGATAAATAGTTTTTCGCCCTTCATATTTCCATATATCATCGCTGGTCCAGACAATGCCGCGGTCGAACTTTTTACAGCCATCGCATAGTAAATTCAACCGTGTGCGATTTAAATCCTATTGGCAGGTTATGCCTGAGCCTTTCAGCAGTTTTTTATTCGCAAAAACTTTTACCAAATCCTTGCACAAAAAGAAATTTAATAATAATGGCTTTGCTCTTACCTTACTACTAGCTACCGATTTTGTGGCATTTTTCAATAATGTCTTTATTTATATTTATTGCCATCTTTTCCATCATCACCATTTCCCGATGTCTCGTTCGGGACCAACGAAAAATTTCAGATTGTTCCGACATGTATACTGCTCCAATTCGTTTGTTTTTCCTTCTAGTTTCCGTGTTATTTCTGTTACTTTACTTCCCTAATCTCATCCCGTAGGGATTGAAACCCAGGCTTTAGCGGTTCTTTAAATATGTTAGCCAGTCTATTCAACACATCGGACTCTCCCAACGTGTCGAGGAGTTCCTCAAATTCCTATTTCTGTTTTGCGTGGGAACCATTTCATATGAAGTTGTTTGTCAGTAGCAGTTACGTCTCGCATAATATTACTACTACAAATATTTTTATGTTTTACTGAAGACGTAAATGGTTCAAAAAACGCAACCAGTCAGTGTATTTATGGCAACATGTGAGTGTGTTGCCTTATCTAGAGAACAATACTTTCAGTATCAATTGACAAAAGATGAGAAGGTACATTATCATACAATAGTGGCTTACTCGGCGAACGACCGAAGATAGAAGGCTAAAGCAAAATAATAACTTGAAAAGTCTCGACATAAATTTATTTTGAAAATAGAACTGACCATCGTGTCAATATTATCTCGCTGTGGTTATGTAGAGTATGTGCAACAATAAACTATAAATATGTAAATATAAAATATTTTAAAACCTCCAAATACAAATCTAGATTAAAACATGTACATGTAATAACAGTAATAATAATTGATCGGCCATTTTTAATCCCCATATACAGCATTTATATCGCGTTGTAAATTTTATAAATTGACCGAAAGTGGTTTGGAACAACAACAAGTGAGCAGCATGAGTGCGTTCGTTAGCATTTTATTATGAATTTATTAAAAACGTGTAAGTAAATGTGCTGCGAAATAAAGTTATAACGGATTTCGAAGGACTTAATATTAAATTAGAACATCTACATCACGTGACATCAAACCGAAAAAATGCGCATTTCAAAGAAGAAATATCACATCAGTGCCAAATTGCACAAAAGTAGCCACTTGAGTGGCAAGTGCTTTTTTCGGAAAAGCATATGTTATATGAAATCAAAAATCGCACACTGTAAGTATTTGGGTTTGCGACTATATTCAATAGATGATATAAAACCAGCACGTTGCGATGATCGAAATGACATTAAAAATATTTTAAATGGATCACCTTGTTCACACATACTTGTTTTTCATCAAAACATAAAAAGTATAGCAAAAAACTTTGACAATTTGTTAATAACGTTAGAATCTTTGTCTTTGCGGGACTATGATATTATAGTTTTAATAGAAACATGGCAAATCAGGGATCTCACACATTTTAGTCATAATAATTAATGATAAACACAAATATCTTATAAGTGGAATTGAAATATTGAAAAATAAAGAAGTAACTTTCATTCAGTTCTTGGTTTGCCATGAGGAGGACGTTTTTCGTGTTCCGAAAACCGTTTTACAGGTTTATTCCTGTAATTCCATTGTGCAAACTAGGTCATTTGATTAGTAGTAATTAGAAGAATCCAGAATTGGTGCTGCATTGTCGGATGAGTACCTAGTTTAGTTTATTAGATAAAATATTTCGTTTAAAATTATTTTTAATCGAAACCATAATCTGCCCTCTAAGCATACAGGGTAGTGGGGCGCGTCCAGCTACTCCGACGCTCGGTGCCGGAGAGTTTGTTTACATCGTAGTCAATCGAGAGCTGCGCAACCTTGCGTATTGTAAACTTTTATTTATTAAAAAATTCAGTGTGATTTTCTGACATGGAGGATCACAACTGCAATAACACTGTTAAAGAATAGAAAATTTATAACAATGGAAATAGTTCTAATGATGGCATTAGTAACCTTACATATTCATCGGCATTATCGTCTAATAATAAGTTTAAATTCCCGGTCCGTGAACAAGCAATTGTTTTTCCCGCAATCGATGGCATTCAGAAGGAAGAATATATAATAGGTGCGGGCACCTAGTAGAATCTCAAACGCTCGAATGTGTATTATCTGTCAAACACATCGATTGTTGAAACCTTTTTGACTGATATTAAATTCATTAAAATTAACAATGTGTTTATCCCAGCTCGTCGCTTGTTTACCCCTGCCAAACATGTTATATTGTCCAATGTGTCTCCGAATATACCAAATGATATTATTATTTCTGAGCTTAATCGTCTTAAACTTAAGACTGTCTCTGGTATTTCTTTAATTGGTGCGGGCGTGAGTAATCCTGAATATCGTCATGTACTAAGTTTCCGTCTGAAGGTTTATTTAGACCCCGAAGAAAGTAACGACCTCCCAGTATCTTTTATGCTACAATACGACGGTACTAGCTTTAGATTTTTTTTTCCACAAATGAATTGCGTTGTTTCTTATGTAAGGAATTGTGGCACGTGGATGGAAAATGCCCTACGGTTTCCACAGTACCGAAAAATAATTCGGAAAATGTCAATTTTCTCCAGGAGAAGCTCCAACATGTAAGATTATGGAAACAGTTATTGAAAACGTAAATACCGTTCCAAAAACTAAACGACCTGCTTCTTCCTCACTGGAGGATGTTGGTGAGACTACATCTGAAAAAAGCAAAGAAAGTCCATACAGTATTACGATATCTAAATTCAAAAAGCCAAAAAACAAAAAAATTAATGTCTGGATTATCAGAAGATGATACTCCGTTTTTTAATGAATTTAGAACGGTTTTTGACGATCTTAATGAAATAATTAAATATGATAAGTTTAGTGAATTCTTGACGAAGTTAAAGGCAAAGGTAACTCTTTGGAGATTGCGGCTTCATATGCCCATGATCTAGAATCCCTTTGGAAAATAATTATTCTGGCCGTTAAACAGGTAAAAATGAATAGGCTGAAATCTAGATTAAAGCGTTTAGCATTGACGATTAAAAATGCTATTGGGAATGCTGATCAAGTTTCATTTTCTGATACCTCACTAGACGATTCATTTGGTAATGATTTGAAGTAATAATGCCACCGTGTACGTAGCATTTCAAATGGAAAAAAATCCTTTACTAAAATTTACTCTTTTTTATATGACAAAATGGCTTCTAATAATTTGAAAAAATTGAATGTTGTACAATGGAATGCACAGTCTGCCGTTTCAAAAAGAAATAATTTGGATAAACTATTGCCAGAATAAAATATACACATTGCATTGTTATCTGAAACGTGGTTCAAACCTAACAAGGAGGTAAAATTTAAATCTTATAATTTGGTTACAAAAGATCGAAATGATGGCTATGCTGGCGTAACAATTTTGATTGATAAGTCTCTTAATTATAATGCATTGAATTTTAATGTTGATTTCGGTAACGAGCTTATGATTTGTGGAGTTAAACTGGTAAATTTTAATCTCTCTTTAGTGTCTATATATCGACCTGCGCAAGATGTGTTTAGACGGAAAAGTACTATAATATTTTTTCCAGAATTGGTGCCCTGTTTATATTTGGTGGCGATTTTAACGCGCATCACAGTTCCTTTGGCTCGTCTAAATCAGATAATGCGGGTCTTTTGGACGCTATTACTGAAATTGGCGCTGTGTTTTTAAATGATGGCTCTCCGACAAAAATCGTTCGACCTGGTGAGGGAAGCTTAGTAGTTGACGTCACTGTTTCATTTCCCGATCTGGCACCTAGAATAAATTGGAAGGTTCTAAGTGACACTTATTCTTCAG
>JAUIMW010000200.1:0-21807 GCA_033557785.1 Enochrus cinctus | reverse complement strand
TATTTTGAATACTATATAGTTGTGTATTTGCATGAACATTTGTGTATTGTAAGATTATAACATGTATGTATTGCTTTATTAATAAATTGGTTTATTATTATAAATAAATGGAGATTGGATCATGGAAATTTTTAAACATAAATTAGCATTACGTGGAGGATATTCCTTGGTTACATAGTTATGTAAAAATAGGATATACTTTCTGTCCAGATCTGGCTGCTCTTCATTTCATGTACATAATTAGTGAATATATAGTAATAGTATAACAATACAATATAAGATAACAGCATCAAAAGGTCTGAGAGTATAGAATGTCTTCCAGGTCCACTGCCTAATAATAATCCTAATTTGTGTTTAAAATTTTTTATGATTTTTTTATTTGGGCATGAAAATATAATATGGTTGAGGTCCCCCACGGATAATCTATCGCACTCGCAATAAGGATCTGGAAATATTCCCAACCTGAACAGGTGAGATGGGAAACGCCTATGATTAAATCGCACCCTAATAAGGTTTGTGTAAAATTACCTGCTCACCTTTTGGTCTTTATGCCAGCTGGAGTTTTTATTTTGAAAAATACTTATATAATGATTGTTTGAGCTTTGTGCGTAAGCTTAGAGTTTAGAGTGCATGTCTGGACAAGAGATAAAGTTAAAATCTACTTGTTTTCTCTTGCAATTTTATTCACTATTTCGTTACCCTCAATACCAATATGGCTGCATGTCCATAGAAATCTTACCGTTGTACCTTGCGAGTTCAACCTAGCAAATAACTCGATCAGTCCCGAGATGAACGGATGCATTTTCTTACCAGGGTGAAAATGTTCAATGGCAGCTAGTACAGATTTACTATCGCAAACAATCAGAGCGTTAGCTATGACAGGAACGTATATTCTGGATGTTAATGTCTTTGATATGGCACTAAAGATTGAGAGTCTGTTATTCAACTTGAAAGCTTTTGATACATTTTCCTCATCAGAATAGAAAGCTGCGCCAACCGAAGAAGAACTTTTAGATCCGTCTGTATAGAATTTTTGGTAGTTTGTGTATTTACTAACACATTCTCGAAATATAGCTTTCTCAATTATAGGAACCTACATAAATTTAGAGTATTCAACTCTGCAGCCAAAAAAAAAGAATAGTCGGATAGTTTCATGATATTTGTCTTAAGAAGTACAGTAAAAACATTTTAATTCAATTTAATTTTCTTTCTCCAGTATTTATCAATCAATACGAAGTTTGTTAGGTGACAAATATTTTCAATTTTGTCATCATATTGAAGAGCGTTCAATACAAATTTTTTGACTAAGAGATTGCGTTGAAGATCAAGTGGATATTCTTTGCTTTCCATTAGAAGAGGAATATTTGGGGTCGAATTCATTGCGTCCAAGCAGATTCGGATTGCTTTATTTTGTATTCTATTAATCTTTTTCAGATTGCTCTTACAAGATGACCCGTAGATGATCGAATCGTAGTCCAATATAGACCTAATATACGATTGATAGAACTTGATAACAATAGAAGGGTGAACACTCTAGGTTATTTTACAAACTAGTCTTAGTAAATTTAGTCTTTTCTGACATCTGTTAACTACATGTCAAATACAACGCCCAAGTATTTGTATTCTTTTACAACAGATATTGTAAAGGTAGACAATTTTAGATATTGGAGAGCAGGAATACGGTGTCGTGAAGAAAGCAGTTATGAAAGGTAGCAGAATAAATATTAAACAATAACGGGCTCAGCACGGAACCTTGTGGGAGACCTACAGACGTTTTTCTAGGGTTGATCAGAGTACCTTGTTTTGTTCTAATGTACATTTCCCTGTCTGTTTATAAATCTACAATTGTAATAACAGCTCGAATGGGCAGCTCCAACTCAATAAGAGTGCATTTTAGAATTAACAAGTCGACAGACTCAGACGCTCCTTTAATATCCAAAAATAGGCAGGGTGTGTACTTGTTTTCTGAAAAACTTAGTTGGATATCTGTGTCTAGTTGAGTAATTGCGTGCATAGTACTCATACCCCTACGAAAACCGTATTGGTTATATAGCATAACGTTCTCTGTCTCGAGCCAATCCTCACTTTAATCATTCTCTCAAGTGTCTTAGGAAGACAAGACGTTAGAGCAATAGGCTTGAATTGATCGTTTGTATTAAGAATAAGTATACTAGTTTTTGAGCGTTTTATAAGTTTTTTTTGTCAAAATATAAACGGAGGGGCAAGTTTAAGCAGATATTCGTTGATTAAGTCTTCATTAAGATCACTCTTGGCATACTGTGACTGAGAGTTGCGTTTTTAATAAATTTCCAAATGTCTTTGGAAGGTGTGTTTTGATTAATATTATCGCTCATATTGCGACTCTCTAGCTTTATTTTTGAAAAGTTTTTTTGTTTGTGCAATCAATCTTTTGCAATTAACAAAATTGTTCAGATTACTGTGTATTTTGTAAATTGTGAATGCCTCTTTTGTAAGTTTTACAAAAGTTTGACATTCTTCATTAAACCATGTTGCATTTTTGCGTTTTTGGGGAATAAAAGGAGTGGATCGTTTTAAAGATGCTTACAATGCAGTAATGATTGTATCAATTAAGAAAAGAAATTTTTCTTCGAATGAATTGAATGTGTGTTTTTCACTAATACCATCTTCAATAAGTTTCATAAATAAAGTCCAGTTTGCCTGTTTTACTGACCTCATACGCTTCTTGGGTAAATAATTTATATGTGATCGCAGTGATCTGAACCTAAGGTTTCGTTTTCCACATGCCAATCAATATGTCTCGCTAAACTAGCAGATGTAAAAGTTAAATCTAAAATAGACGATGGAGAGTTATGAGGCATCAGTTTAGTGTCACAATCATCATTTAGGGAAATGAAGTTAAGATTCGGACAATTGTGTGGACAATAAGTTCATTAAATTTTTCCTTTGTAATGTTTTGTTGAGATGTACTGCTAGATGGGAAGATTTGATTATATACATTATTTGATTTTTTGTGAAAGTCTGATTTGTTTAAAATAATTTCAGTGTTGTTTTTTCTATGGTACTGTGTGGGGAAAGGGTTTATAATAGGAGAAGTTTTTCTTTGTTCATTTGACACATTGATGGATTTGAATAAGGATCGATTTCTTTGGTGTTGATTTGGTCTTTGAGAAGATCCCTTTTTTGTAAGTTGGCTTTCCTGTAAGTTTTCAGTTGGCGATGAAGGATTACTTGCAACCCTAGGTTTTTTGTTTTGTTAAGTAGTGTTTTTATATGTAGAATATTCCATAGCATTGTCTTCTAACCTGCTAAATCTATTACTGTTATTAAAATTTAGGTTGTTTCCAGGGTGTTTACTTTGCATTAGAGGAGAAAATTGTTTGGATTCGGCTAGCCCAACTACAGAGGTAGATTGTGGAAGGAAGAAACTGGCTTTCAAATGTTATAACTACAGTGAGAGTATTGACCAAGTTACTAGTATCATTGTCGACTACTTTACGTTTAATTCGGCGGACTGTAACAGTAGTTGTGGGAGATTGAAGTTCTTTTAATATTTCTTCCTCTGTAAGATCAGGGTTGAAATTCTTTATAACACCTTATTTGTGAATGGCGAAATTGGGAATATACGCATTTAAATGGTTTTTTGAAAAAATGTTTGAATCTAATAAATCGTTAGCTGCTTGGGCGGAATTACAAGTAATTTTTTCCTGCGTTTGAAATGTTGTTAATATTATTTCTAGTTTCATTGGGTGCATTTTTCCAATATTTTTTTATCAGGATTTGTACTTTCTACAAAAATTAGAAAAGGTGAAACAGATGTTCCTATATTACATCTGTTATTGTTTGTTAAATGCGCCCCCCTCCCCCGGGGAAATCCATATTTGTAAACATATACAAAATTGTTATTAAATTGTTATAACTAGCAAACTGCAGAAACAAATCTTAAAGTAAATATTTCAAATATGATCTCACCCAGATGGTGAACAGATGTAGCACAAACACATGTCTGATTCACTCAAAGGTACGAACCCCGTATTGAAATAAAGTAGCAAAATCATAAATGAAATCATAAGGGTTCTTAAACATATATTAAGATTACATGGAAAGCAGCTCACCTTGAGGACGTTACATGTTCTCCATACAGGTACACAGCTATCATAATTTATGTTAAAAAGTTTTTATACTTTCATTAATTTATTTATTTTATTAAAGAGAAAAATTGAAATAGTGTAGCAGAATCAATAGAGAAAAAGAATGTGACAGGGGACTACTTCCATTTAGTCATTGTCATAGTCCTTGGATGTCAAAAAGTTATTTCTTTTTTTTTGTTATTAACAAAAACAATACATTTTTAATGTGTTTTTAACTAAATTAAGGATTAATAATTTAAGATGGCTGTTTTGCTGCTGAATGTCATGCATGTATAATCCTACTTACGTCCTTACCTACGTTTTTATTCATTATTTCTATGAAGATTTTTTTTTAATATAAAAGTTTTTACTTTAAGAAAGCAAAATATCAGGGGATTTAGGGACTATCCACGTAATCCTAATTTACATTTAAAAATCTCCATGATTTAATTCATTTGCGTTTTATTAAAGTAAAAATATCTGTATTGAAATAAAGTTAAAAAAGTCAGGAAGAACGTACAGACGGAGTACCTGGCCCCCAGATACCCTTGTAGTCTTTTTTGTTGGTAATATATAAAAAACAACATAAAAATGATCACCAGAAGGTCTAGGGGACATGGAATGTTACTCAGGTACATTGCTATCTATAAATGTATGAAGACGAATACCTCAAGGTTCTACTTTTACGATTTTTTCAGACTTTTAAATATGAATTATAACTGTATAGATAACAGTGTACCTGGAAAACATTCCATGTCCCCCAGGGGGTCTGGGTGGTCTTCCTTTTATTTATGTTTCTTTACTTTTGGCTACCTAAAAAATATATTTTATTATTGCCTCTTTTACATTTAAAAGTCTAAAAAATTCTTCGTTCCTCTAAGTTTTATTCCGAATACCTGTTTTATAATAGAATGCATGAATGGAATGGCATTGAATGTCCACCAAGTACTCAGTTTCGACGTTATTTTTATTGATTTTTTTGCTTTATGGCACACTATGGTGACCGTTTTATTTTATTTTTTTTCAAATTTTAATATAGAGATATTTACCGATTCTCAACAAATTACATAAGATGAACCACTAGAAAGTCTGCCAGACATGAAATGTCCTTCAGGTACACTGCTAGTCACGTCTTTCTTATTAATTAAAAATCAATATGCTTGCTTTTTTAAGTGAGAATTTTTATATTTTAATATAGATATTTTTACTTTAATTAAACGCCTGGAGGACATTCCATGTTTCCTAGAAATACTACTTCGACTCTTAGTAATATATTACACTATTTTTTTATTCCATGCCCACATGGTGATGGAAAAATACTTAAATAAAAACAGTTTATATAACTCAAATTTTATTATTCCGTTTTAAGTATTTAATTTCAATCAAATAAATAAGTACTACTTATTCTTATTGACGTTGGTGGTGTACTTCCAATATTTAAACCATCGCAAAAAATGAAGAGAACACTTAATAATAATTAACATGCACTGGGCAGTCAACTAAAAGTAAAAATGTACCGTTAATTAACGTGCGCGAATGCGTACCACGTTTTAATTAATACCAATTATTATAATAGCTATTACTCAACTGAACCAATAATAATTTAGTTAATAATATGCAACACTTAATTGCCATCACACGTAACACTTAATAATTTTTAATATTTTCGTCTGTTCCAGAATTGCAGTACCTGTTATACTTATACCGAAATAATCTTGTGCACAATAGCAATATCAGCGAACTTAGGAAATCTCTACAGGCTGCCAGCTCAAATATTCTGGAATGAAGAAGTGTTCATCCCTTATTTACTAGTCTACATATTGTTATCGTTTAGCGTAGGTTTACCTCTCCTATTTTTGGAAATAGGAATAGGACAAATAATACAAGAAGGACTGTTGAAGACTTGGAGGGCAGTGCCATTTTTTCGAGGAGTAGGATACGTAAAACTATTCGCTGGTATCCTTTTAACCTACTACTATCCACTTTATATAGGGCTGGCACTATATTATTTGGTGTACCTGATAAAAGAACCAATACCGTTTAGCGAATGCGCTACCGTGAAACTAACAGAGGTAAGTTTTTTTTCTTGTGAAATTATATATTATTATACAGGGCGGGAAATGAAAGAAAATGTGCCCTCAATAATTATAATAGTTAATTTTCGTTCTTAGAGAGTACATATTCTTCGGTTGGGTAGGTAAGGAGTTGTTAGAAGTATAACATGGCATACCTTGGGTCAGTTGGTCGTTGTGGGCACTCAAACATGGAATTAAATCTGCTCTTTATTGAAATGCGTGCTCCGGTTACTTTAATTATATTTTAATTTATATATTAAACGCAAACTTAATGTTGAGCTATATATATTTTTTTTCAGAAAGGGTACAGTGCTGATGGTATTACTGGTCTTCAATGTTTAAAGTAAGTTGCATTTTAATGTTATTTGGAGTATTTACGTTTGGCCTTATTTTTATTTAATCTCTAGAAAAACGTTTTTGGAGTCTCCTTACAACGATCCGTATTGGTTTGGAATATATGCTGCCCTTATTTTGCTGACATGGATTGTCTTGATATTCCTGTAAGTATATATATTTATTTGGAATAAATTTATCCAAAGTTAATATTATAGATTGATATTATAAAAGTACTATTTTCCATGGAAAAAAATGTATATCTAAAAATCCTAGTTATACCGGATTAATCTTAGATAAGAAATTAATAATACTTAAAAAAGGACAATAAAATAACGTAGAGGAGGAAATAAGTTTATCGGACGTGGTACTTAACTCTTTCGTTTTTTATAAAAAAATAAATTGATAACACACATTGTGAACTACCTGAAGGACATTCAATGTTTACTGATTTTTATAGCAAACAGAATTATTATTTATAATTGTTGATAGCACTCTTCATTTTGTTAAATTTAACAAATAAAAAAAACTACATAGAAAAATACCAGCAAGGGCTCTGAGAGACATAGAATGTCCTCCAGGTACTTTGCAAATTACGTTCTTTTTATTGGCTGCTTGTCTTCCGGTCCCCTCACTCTTTCTTTTATGTAGTTTTTGTAATTCAAACATATAGATGTTTATTATTATTTTTATTATTTTTAATTAAAGAAGAACAGTGTTCCATATCCCCTTGACTTCCTGATTTTTAATTTTTAAATGAAATGTAATTATAAATAATAATTGTTTTTACTGTAAAAATAATTTAGTATGGAATGTCCTCCATGTAGTATACAAATTTATTTTTGAATAAAATTAGGAGGACGTATGTAGCAGTGTACCGGAGGACATTCTGTGTACCTGGAGTACTTTCCATGTCCCTCAGACCCCTTGGCGATTATTCTGTTATATTATTTGTACTCTGTTTCAATAAAAGGAAGTATACTGATTTTTACAATAAAAGAATAATTCTGGATCTAGAAGTCAGAACACTTAATCTAAAAGAAATGAAGAGTGTAAGTCAATATGTAATGGAATGTCCTGTAGGTAGTTTACAATGTGTTATCAATATTTTTGTCTCTAGTGGTTCTTCTTTATTGTTAAAATTATGTAAACATTCCCCTATTGAATAAAAAAAGATGTAACCTCTATACGACCCTTAGATCTCCTAGCGGTTTTTTTTATGTGACTTTTTTTTTTCAACTTTTAAAAATTAAAGAAGAACCACTAGAGAGTCTGGTGGACATGGAATAGAATAGAATAAAAACTACATAAAAAGGGACAGAAGAGAGCCTGGGACATGGACATATTAATGAGTTAAACTTACAAAAAAGAAAAATCAAGATTAATGAACACAATTGGAAGTTCGTAGCTTAAAAAATCAATCCTTTGCAATCGACGTTTTTTTTTATTGGTTGTTTGTCCTTCAGACCCACTGGTGTTCTATCGTTTATTTAGTATTTAGTAATTCCAACATAAGATTTTTTTTTTAATTAAAGAAGAACAGTGTACCAGGAGGACATTTCATTGAAATTAAAAAAGTAACATAAAAAGAAAAACCACCAGGAGGTTAAGGGGACAATGCTCTTCAGGTGCACAGCCATCAATTACTAATTGTGCTCATTGATCTTGATAACAATCTTCATTTATATAAGTTTAACCCAACAACAAGAAAAGCTTAGTTTGCAAAATATCTAGAGGATATTCTATGTCCCTCAGAGCCCCTGGTCTTTCTTTTATGTAGTTTTTTTATTCCAACAAAGGAATGTTTATTGTATTTTAAAATTAAAGAAGAACCATCAGAGGGACATGGAATGACCTCCAGGTACTTTGCAAACTATGCTCTTTGTATTGGTTGATTAAATTTGTGTGAAGAAATGAAGAGTGTTGTCAATATTTCAACATAAAATAAAAGTATGTAAATAGCAGTGTACCTGGAGGACATTTCACGCTTCTCAGACTCCCCGCTCTTCTTATTGGTTTGTTAAACTTAATGAAATTAAAAATTAAAGAAGAACCATCAGGGAGATGATTGATAACAATCTTCATTATTGTAAGTTTAACCCACCAATAAAAAGAGGTCATTTGCAAAATACCTGGAGATCTTGATGGTCTGATGGTCTTTCTTTAATTTAGTTTTTTTATTATAACGTAGGGATATTGATGGATTTTTTTTTAATCAAACACGAACCACCAGGTGCACTTCCATCTACGAACTTCTTTTATTCTAACATTGGGATGTTTACTAATTTTTTAATATAAAAAAGAACCATCAAGGGGTCTGGGGAACATTTAATGTTCGTAGATAGATATGAATGTATACAATTATAAATTAATGACAGTGTACCATGTCCATGTCCCCCATACCCACTGGTAGTTCTTCTTTAATATTTAAAAATCACAGAACTACATAAAAAAAAGATCACCAGAGGATCTGGGGAACAAGGAAAGTATTCAAAGTATTTTACATACTACACTCTTCTTATTGGTTGGCCAAACTTAGAGAAATGAAGAGTGTTATCAAGATTAATGGACACCATTTGAAGATGGTAGATAGAAAAATTCTTCCCTATATTAGAATAAAAAAACTACATAAAAAACCATCTGGGGGTGACACTGGTACTTTGCAAACTACATTTTTCTTATTGGTGGGTTAAACTTATAGAAATGAAGAGCGTTATCAAAATTAATGAATAAAATTAGGAATTCGTAGATGACAGTGTACCTGGAGGATATTCCATATCCCCAGATTCTTTGGTGGCTCTTTTTTAATTTTTAAAAATCAACGAACATCCCTATGTTGACATGAGAAAAAAACTACATAGAAAAATACCAGCAAGGGGTCTGAGAGACATAGAATGTCCTCCAGGTACTTTACAAATTTTTTTTATTGGTTGTTTGTCTTCCGATACTTCTGGTAGTCTTTCTCTTATGTAGTATTTGTAATTCCAACATAGAGATGTATATTATTTTTAATTAAAGAGGGATAGTTTTCCATATCCCCTTGACCCCCTGATTTTTAATTTTTAAATGAAATGAAGAATAATTATAAATAATAATTGTTTTTACTATTCTCCAGGTACTTTGCAATCTAAACTATTGGTAGGTTAAACTTACAGAAATGAAGAGTGTTATCAAGATTATTGAACACAATTAGAGGTTCATAGTTTACAGGGTGCCAGTAGGACATTCCATGTCCCCCTGGGGGACAGGCAATGTCTTTTAGTACTTTGCAAACTACTGTAACTTTAAACCACTAATAAGAAGAGCGTTATTTGTAAAGTACTTGGAGGGCATTCAATGTCCTCCAGACCTCTTGATGGTTCTTCTTAAATTTTAAAAAATGAACATCTTTTTGTTGGAATTAAAAAAAACTATATAAAAGAAAGACCACTGGGAGTCTGTTACACATGGAATTATTATTGGTTAGTTAAACCTAGAGAAATGAATGGACATAATTGGAAATTTATGGTAATATACTTGGATGGCATTCCTCCAAACCTCCTGGTGGTTCTTCTTTAATAAAAAAAATCAAACAATCTCCGGTTTAATAAGAAAGGCATACTCTTCCCTTAGGGTTATCTTTCCTCATAGTCATTCACTTACTCTGCATATTCACTCTTCTATGAAAGTTTGGTATTGAGATATTTTAATTACTGTGATATAATTTATGACCAGTCTGCATGTAACCAATTCATCTAAGATGCAGAAAGTGAGGGACACAATTTTTAAAAATTAAAAGAGAACTATCTGGGAGACACGGATGTTCTCCAGGTACTTTGCAAACTACACTCTTCCAATTGGTGTGTTAAACTTACAAAAATGAAGAGTGTTATCAAGATATTCATGGTTCCCAGACCTCCTGGTAGCACTTCTTCATTTTTTAAAAATCGCTAAACATCCCCCATGCTAGACTAGCAAAAACTACATAAAAGAAAAGACTACCAGAAGATCTGGGGAATATGGAGGTCCTTAAGGTATTCTGCATACTCCACTCTTCTGATTGGTTGGTTAAACGTGTTATTAAGATAAATGAACACAATTGGAAGTTCATACATTAAAAAATCACTAAACATCTCCCATGTACCTCCAGGTACTTTGCAAACTACGCTCTTCCTATTGGTTGATTAAACTTAGAAATGATTAATAAATACCATTTAGAGATGGCGGTATACCAGGAGGACATTCCATGCCCTTCAAACCTTCTGATGTTCCTTGTTTAGTCTAGTATTTTTTTCTTCTGGCTTAATTTAAAGAATAAAGAATAAAGATGTACCTGCTCCTAATTATGTTAAAAAATCTTGATAATATCCTCAGTTCACTAAGTTAAAATTCAGTAAACATCCTTCTGTTATAGTAAAAAACAAGATATAAAAGGAGCACCAGGAGATCTGTGGGACATGGAATGTCTCCCAGACTATCTGGTAGTTTCTCTTTTATTATTGAAATTCAGAAAATGTCATACAGTAAAAAATAAGATAACACAGGAGCACCACGGGGTCTGGAAGACATGGAATGTCCACCACGTACTCTGCAAGCTACGTTTTTTTTTTTTAGTTAGTTTAACTTATATTGAAAAACATTGCTAACTCATTTTATTTTTCCAAACTTAACCAACCAATAGGAAAAACATACTTTAAAACAGACCCTTTATCTACTCCTTGTTGCTTGTTCTATTGAAAAATCGTATTAACTGAACTAGTAAACTGAAGGGTATTACCAAGATTTTTTTTTACGTAATTAGCAGAAGGTAGAAAGCAGTGCACCTCCTAAAATTCCTCCTATATCTTGTTTTTTTTTTAACTGTATTTTAATAATTTCGGTCTTGTGTAGGAGAAAATGAAAGATAAACTTGTGTATCATCAGCATACATGTGATATGAGTAAAAATATAAAGCGATTTTGATAAATGTCTAAATTAAAAATAAAATTGGTCCAAGGATGAGTCCCGGAGGTACGCCTAAGAATAGTTCTAATTTTAAAATAACTTTAGAACAAGGCCACTCCACTATCCCTAAGCCTAACATCAAAAAATAGCTTGTATTTCTAATTATTTAGTAAAACTTTGTGAAATGAAAAATGTTATTAAAATTTTTTAATAATAATAAGGAATAGATAGAAAGCAGTGTACCATGCTTAATTTTCGAATTTGTTCAGGACTTCGCAGATAGCAGTGTATCTGGAGAACATTCTATGTCCCCCTGGAAGTCTGACAGACATGGAATGCCCTCCATGTATTTACGTAAATTACAGACTTCTTGTTGGTTATTTAAACAAAAAAAAGGTAATAATAAGGGTGTCATAAAGATTTTTGGACACGATTAGGACTATGTAGATAACAGTGGGACATAGAATATCCTCCAGACTTGTTAATTTAAGAGAAGTAAAAAGGTGATCTACGTTGAACACCCTCCAGGTACTTTGCAAACTATACTCTTCCTATTGGTTAAACTTAGAAGGGTGTTCTTAAGATTAATGCATACCATTAAGGGTTCATGGTTGACAGTGTACCTGGAGGACATTCCATGTCCTCCAGACCCCCTGGTGATTCTTCTATGTTTATTTGTACTCTGTTTCAATACAGGGATGATTACACATTTTTACAATAAAAGAAGAACACCCAAGAGGCCAAGCTACCATATGCTTTGAAAACTACGCTTTTCTCATTGGTGTGTTAAACTTACAGAAATGAAAAGAGTTTAAAAAATGAATACAAATAGGAATTTTTTGATGGCAGTGTACCTGGAGGACATACCATATTCATAGATCCCCTAGTGCTTCTTAAATTCTTATGTTAAAATTTAAAAAGTTACAAAAAAAATTAATTTTAAAAATTAAATAAGAACCATCATCGTAGAATGCCATCCAGGTACACTGCAATCGACGAACTTCAAATTGTGCTCAATGACCTGAGTTTTTGTAATTCTAGGATTTGTATTTATATTATTTATTAAATATTGTTTATTAAAGAAGAACACTATACCTGGAGCATATTCCATGTCCTCCAGACCCTCTGGAATTAAAAAGTTACATAAAAGAGAGATTTTTAAAAATTGAAAAAGGACCAGGTACACTGCCATCTACCAACTCCTATTTATAGTTCATTAATCTTGATAACACTCTTCATTTCTCTAAGATTAACCCACCAATAAAAAGAGTGTACTTTGCAAAGTACCTGAAGAATATTTCATGTGCCCCAGACTCTCTGGCGGTCTTTCTTATTCCTATTGTTTCTTAAAAATTAAAGACTAGTTACCAGGGGATTTATACTGATTTTTAAAAATTAAAGAAAAACCTCTAAGGGATCTGAAAGATATGGAATGTATCTGGGGGACATGGAATGTCCTCTTCTTATTGATTGCTTAAATTTAGAGAAATGAAGACTGTTATCAAGATTAATGAACATAATTGAAAGTTTGTAGAAGACTATCTTCTTTAATTTTTAAAAACCAATAAATATCTTTTTTATAAATCAATAAACTGTTTTTCATATATTTTGCAAATGACACTTTGCTTGGTGGTTGGCTTAATTTAAAGAATAATGAATAAAGGTGTCTCTACTTCTAATTATGTTAAAAAAATCTTGATGATATCCTCAGTTCACTAAGTTTTTTAAAAATAGTAAAAAAAGTCGTAATTTCCAGACTCCCTGTTGCTACTTTTTCTATAATTAAAATTCAGTAAACATCCTTCTGTTATAATATAATAAAAAACAAGATATAAAAGGAGCACCAGGAGGTCTGGGGGACATGGAATGTCCTCCAGGTATTCTAGAAATCTTGTTTTTTTTACTGTATTTCTATAGACTCACTGAATTTATATAATAAAAGAAAGGCCGCCAGGGGATTTGGGAAATATGGAATGTCCTCCATTACTATCTACACGTATTAAGTACTCTGAAGTTTGCGTTTTTTATTAGTGTGTCAAAGTTAATGAACTGAAGAATAGCTTGTTTTTCTAATTATTTAGTAAAACTTAGTGAAATAAAGAATGTGCATCCAACCCATGCTTAATTTTCAAATTTGTTCGGGACCTCGCAGATAATAGTGTACCTGGAGGACATTCTACGTCCCCCAGACTTGTCTGATTTTAAATAAGAATTTTTATTGATTTTTACAATAACAGAAGAAACACCAGGACGTCTGAAAGACATGGAATGCTCTCCTTGTATTTATGTAAATTACAGTCTTCTTGTTGTGATGTTTACTGATTTTTAAGGAAATTTTACAAATTTTTTTATTGAAATAAGAATTTATTTTTATTAAGAAAGTTTATCTGAAACAAAAGAATGTTTAGAATATTTATAATGTATAATGTTATTGAATGATTTATAAGTATATGTTCAAAAATTCCTTAGAAATAAAAAATGAAACTATTTTAATCAAATTATTAAACATATTATTATAAATTTAAAAAAATATTTAGAAATAAAAAAATCTATTTAATGAACCAAGACTTTTTTTAATTTTCAGACTCTTGAGAGGTACGAAAAGCTACACGAAATCATTGATGTTCCTCTTATTCCCTACAATTGGGACATTCGTCTACTTAATTATAGTGGCTATAGAAAAAGGAAACATCGACGAAAAAATAATAAACCATATTAACTGGAAATCTTTAGGAGAATCTTCCGTAAGTAATTCTACAAGTTTCTCAAAAAAAAAACCCAATAACTTTATTTTTTTTTAGCTGTGGTACACCGCTGCTATCCAAATATTTTATTCAACAAATATTGGTTTTGGTTTGTTTGTAACCAACGGCATTTACCTTTATAAAAAAGCACATCCTTTAATGTAAATATACTTAATTTTTGAGTTTGTTTTTTAATTTGCGTAAAAAAAATATATTGCAGAACGGCAACGTCCTACATGGTCATAAACGTCACATTCGGACTAGCAGCAATGTTTTTATATTACGCTTTGGGAAAGTCGTTATTTACCGGGGATGCAAGCATGCTGGAGCAAATATCCCTAATAGCCAACATTTACGACGTGGGAAAAGACATAGCTGGAGAACAAGGAAGAATATTAGCGATAGTAGCATACTCGTTCGTAGTATGTTCAGGACTTATTAGCTTAGTTTCTTTAGTTTATAATATCTTAAAATCAATTTCAATCGACTCCAAGAGATGTTTCAAGTGGTGGCAGCTGATCCTCGTTTACAGTTTTGTTGGTTTCGTGGTTGGTGCAGCAATGCTGCTGTGCGTTCGACTGCAAATCGTCCACCTCTTAGATAAATACGTCGTAGGAAATTTAATTTTAATAACTGTAATCTTAGAAGTTTTAGGGTTCGTTCTGTTTTACGGCAGCTCACGAATATTATCCGACTTTGAGTTTACAATGGGCAACAAAGTTTCTAAAATTTGGGTTGTGTTCTGGTGGCTTATCCCTGGCTTTCTACTGGGACTTCTGATATGGCACGTGTGCATCATGGTTATAACAGACGGATTCGCAGATCCGCTTTGGATGTACGCCACAGGCTGGGGGATTGTAATTACAGCTTTGGTTTTCATATTGGGCATCGGGTTTTACAATGTGAGCAAACAAGATGAGTACTACACTATCGCAGATAAATTTAAGGCTTCCGTTAAGTGTTCAAGGAAATGGGGGCCAATCGACCCCATAATCAGGTATAATTGGGTGCAGTGGCATAGCAAAGCCAAAGATGGGGAAAGGGACTTTACTCTCAAACGAAGAGGCACCAGGGATTACGCCCATTCCGTTAAAAAACGGAGCAAAATCAATAATGGTTACACCCCTACTTTAAGCGATGTTTCCACTGCAACTCTTTCAGGAACTTTGAACAATAATGATACTAAAGTCAAAATTAACAGGGGTACCATTGCTTCAGACCAGTACTTTTATGATAGTACTAAAAAGCCAGCAGAAAGTACTTTGAAAGTAACTTCTCTTGTAGACGCTTTAGATCCTCCTGGGATATACATAATTGGGGGTAATGGAGGTACAGGTTACAAGACAAGTTTAAATCCTCTAGCTCAACCAAAAATGCAGGAACCCGCTCAAAATGATGTTGCTAACTCGGAGGGTTACGGAACGTTTAGGAAAGGGCCCTACGTGATCGGGAACTCACCCATGGAGCACGTTTGCCATAGAAGAAACAGTGAAGAAGCTACCGAGTTATAAAATTTAAACTTAAAAATAACCAATTATACCAAAGTTAAATTATAAAAAAAAATAAATAAGTGCATTGATATGTACTCAAAAGCGCTGTGATTTTAAGTAATTCTCTTCAATCTCATTTATTTTATTAGTTGTTTTTTTGTTTTCATCACACATTCTCGTTGATTTAATTGAATTTGTAATACTTAATGGCAGATTTTAGTTAAGTTGGTTTGAATGTTATTTAATTATTGTGAGTGTAATATATTTTTTTTTAAATATATATTTATGTATTTATTCTTTTTTCTCCTAATAAATTTAAATTTTATTTGTATTATTTTGTTATTAAACAAATATTAATATTCAATTTTCCAATTATGGAAATGATATCTTAATATCAATAAAATATCATGAGTTCTCCTTTCTTCTAGCTCTTCTAGCTTTAAGCAATCGCAGAAGAATGTAGATAGCGAAAGACCTGGAGGACATTCCATGTTTCCCAGATCTATCTTTAATTATTAAAAAGTAAGTAAACATTTATTTAAATGAAATAGAACAAAAAACATTAAAAGAAAGACCACCAGGAGGTTTGGAGGACATGGAAAATGCTCCAGATATTTTGCATCAGCTTTCTTCTAACTATTTGCTTAAAATTAGACAAATCAAGATTCTTAAATGAATTAAGAGTATGTAGATGACAATCTTTTCACTAAAAAGGATGTTTACTGATTTTTTTAACAATAAAAGAAGAGCTAGCAGGAGGAGATTGACTGTCCTCCAGGTCTTTCGCTATGTACATTCTTCTTAGTGGTTGTTTGAAGCTAGATAAATCAAAAGGAGGACAATCTATGCCCCTCACACTTTGTGATGGAATTTTTTTAATAATCTTTAGTCTACTTCAGTAAAGAGATGTTAAGCGATTTTTTTCTTAACAATAAAATATGGGCCATCAGAAGGTCTAGGGGACATGGAATGTCCTCTAGGTACACTGTCATTTACATAATCCTAATTTATTTAAAAATCTTGATCTGATTAATTTTAATAAATCACTTAGGAGCACATAAAAATGCGGTAACCGAATGATATTCCTTGTTCCCCAAACCTCCTGGGCCCTTCTTTTATTATTACAAAATCAGTAAACATTCCTTTATTGAAATTGACTACATTTGGTTTATTTAAAATCTTGATTGATCTAATTTCAAGCAATCATCAAGAAGAACGTAGATAGCAAAAAACCAGGAGGACATTCCCTATTTTCCAAACCCCTGGTGGCACTTCTTTTAATATTAAAAAAGTCAGTTAACATCCCCTTTGTTGAAATAGATAAAAATAATAAAAGATAGATCACCAGGGGATTTGGGGGACATGAAATATCCTACAGGTACAGGTACACAGTACGAAGAAAATAGATAACGAAGTACGTGAAGGACATTCCATGTTGCCTAGATCTCCTGGTGACTCTTCTTTTGTACTAAATATAATAAAATAAATAAACTAAATGTTTTTCAGGTACCTGGTAGTCTTTCTTTTAATTTTTATAAAACTTTTTCAATAAAGTGATACGTACTGATCTTTTTTGACAATAACAGAATTGGTCCACCAATAATCTAAAAAACTTTTAATGTCCTCCAGGTCTTTTGCTATCTACATTCTTCTTAGTTAGAGAAGTCAAGATTTCAAAAATTTTAATTAAATTTATCTCCCTGGTGGCATTTCATCTATTATTAGCAATCTATTTCAAAAAAAGGATTTTCACTGATTTTTTTAACAATAAAAGAAGGTCTTCTGTCTGAGAATTATCTATTTTCTTCTTAGTGTTTGCTGTCAGTTTAACAAATCAAGCTTTTTAAACACATAGACAACAGTGTACCAGGAGGACATTCCATATCTCCCAGGCCCTCTATCTTCCCTTTAATCTTTTTAACCAATTTCCATAAAAATGATGTTAACTTATTTAATATGAGTACGTAGACATTAGTAGAGTATATTTAAAAATCTTGACTTTAAGCAATGACTAAGAAGTACGTACACACCAAAAGACTCATAGGACATTCTATGTTTCCCAGAGCTCTGGAGGACCTTTTTTTTTTTTAGTGAAGGAACATTTACTGATTTTTTTAAACAATAACACAAAGACCACCAAAGGTCTAGGATAAATGGAATGTCCTCCATGTCTTTCGCTATATACATCGCTTCTTAGTGGTGAAGGGCAAGATATTGGAACAGGTAAAGAGATTCTAGAGGCCGAAGTAAGCAGTAATGGAGGCTACGAAGAAGAAATAAATAATAGAATAGCTGCAGCCAATAGATGCTGTTGCTGCATCAATGAAAAGATCCTCAATAACAAGCTAATAACAAGAAAGATAAAGACAACAATCTACAAGATCATATACAGACCAACCTTGCTGCATGGCAGCGAGACCTGGGTACTGAACGAACGACAAAAACAAAAGAAATTAAAAAAAGGAATCATTAATTATATTATTTTCCACAGCACTTATTGCCTATAAAAAATATACAATTAGCATAAAATTTACTTATAAAATGTATATGTGGGAAACTACAAGATAAATGTGTGTTTGTACAGTTAATTTAAAAAACCGTAATATATAATATCATTTGTACCTTAACGCTCACTTCATACCGGAGCAAGCGAAGCAAATATTAAGAAATTTAATTGCGAGGGCTTGCCCGAGTCAGCGAAGCTGCGAGAATACGCTGCAAAATTTTAAAACAATAGTTAATATCAAGCGAATAGTTGCGGTGATCTAAGCTTCATTGCTGTTCGTTGACATGAGCAAATCTCAGCAGCTATATATTAATATACATCTTTATACCAAGCGAAGCATGCCAGGTTAGAAGTATAAAACTGGAATTTCCCTAGATGGTGCTACCTATTAGTTTAGGGACCATAAGACTGCTTCTGCAGCACCTCTAACAGTCCCATACACCGGTATATTTTTCTATAACTTCGAAGGTGTCGAGTTTTGTGCTTATGAAAGACTGGTTGCGGCGCTAGAAGAGTATGGCAAAGCCATGGTCAATTCAGTGGAAGAACTGAACCTGCTGATCATCAGAATGCGCATCTTTTCCTTTAAGTAGAATAAAGGAAAAATGGAGGGAAGAGGTTTACTCTTGGAATGAGACCATACCGAAGCCAAAAGAAACTGTATTTCTATATGAAGAAGGCTGATGAGGATCAGAGATGAATGGCAAAGAGACCACGACTCTTACAAGGCTGCAAAAAAGCTTCAGAACAGAGATAACAAGAGCAAAGGAAACAAAATGGCGAGAACTGTGCGAATAGGTTGAGAGGGACATATGGGGTCTTGATACAAAATAGTGACAAAGAGACTTCGGAGAACACCGTCGGTTCTCGACGCGGAGATCAGGCGACGGGTGACTGTGGAGCTCTTCCCAGAGAGACCCATTCGAGAGTGGAAACAGCAGAACACAGAAGAAGCCAAGGAATTCACGAAGAAGGAACTGAAAGCGGTGACTTCCCGAATAAAAGCGCACCTTTGAAGTACATTGCCCAAACAAAACCAAATATGGTGATCAGGGTAATGAGATTTACAAATGGAGATAAGGCACCTATCAGCCAGAACTGACAGGAAGAGGAAGGTGGCGATTGAAGCTGCCCATAAATGGAGGCAGAGGTGGAAGGATCTCCCGGAAGAACGCTGTCAATGGACAAGAAGTCTCATTCCTGATCTAAGACCGTGGGTAGAGCGAAGGCATGGATGTATGACGCAGTTCCTCATGGGACATGGGTGCTTTCGCTCCTACATCCACAGGATTGGAAAAGCAACAGACAGCAATTTTCGATACTGTGCAGAGACGGACAATCCCAAGCATGCTATTCTCCGATGCAGAGAACATCAAGAAGAAAAAGAAGGCACCGAGAAAAGACTGGGAACATCATCTCAACAATACCAGAAAGCGAGAAGAAATGGCGAACGTAGATAGCGGAGTACATAGAATGTCCCCCACACCTTCTGGTTGCCCTTCTTTAATTATTTAAAAAATAAGTAAACATCCCTTTTATTGCAATAAAATAAAAATATGGCCTGGTGGCCCTTCTTTATTGTTTAAAAAATCAGTAAATATCCCTTTATTGAAATAGATTAAAAACAATAAAAGAAACGCCGCCAGGAAGCGTTAGGGACACTGAATGTCCTTCAAGTATATAAACCACCGAAAATCTAAAGCGGTTAAAAGAGCAGATTGTTGAAAAACTGTTCCTGAAGTATGAAATTCGGGAATGACCGAAGATAGTCAGTGAAAACGAGCCGCACCTTTTCGAAGGCAAAACGTTGCAAGGACTCATCATAGAGAGCCTGTATAGGGAGATCTTGAAAGATGGGGGTCTATCAAAAGATCAACAACTGGCGATGAAAGAACAGCAAAGAAGTAAAGCGACCAGAAGACACGTGCTCATGGTCACGATGGGCCTACAGAATGCCGCACCGTGGAATCAAATCGTGGCTGAGCTGACAATAAGACGAGTGTCCCCAGAAATGGTTTGTATGGTCCAGGACTACCTCACGGACAGATATGTCATCTTGGAAAACGAACGAAAAGTATGGAAGCCTAACAGCAGCATAAAGAAAAGAGATCGGCGAAGACGCAATGGAGGAATGGGTGAGAAAGTGGTCGAACCTCCCACCTTCCCAACACAGCATGGAGAGATTGGCTTTCACCTGAGCCAGTTTCTGACAGGGCACAGCTGTTTTAAGAGCTACACCTTTAAACTTAGAAAAACGAATGACGATCTCTGCAATTTGTGCACAAAACAGGAAACAGATGCTGCCGAACACGCAGTTTTCAATTGCCAAAGGCATGAAAGGAATAGAGATACCCAACCCCAGCTGAAAGAAGAAAGAAGGAAAGAAGACCGAAGGACTAGAGTGAGCTTCACGCGAGCCTCCTCTGAAGTAATAGTTTACGGTCCCAGGGAGAGGAGATCATAATCTTGGGTCAACCGCGTTCTTGATTTCCAAAGAAAGAACGACATAAAAAACCTTGAGGAGATTTCTGAGACCTCTGGTGTCCCCTTTATTTAAATAGATTCCGAAGGCAAAGACAACCAAGGGAACTGGAATGCCCTCCAGGTACATTGTCGTCTAAATCTTAACTAGAAAGTAGATAATGGAGTACTTGGAGGATATTTCATGTCCCTCTGACCCCTCTGGTGGTCCTTCTTTTACTTTTAAAAGGTTATTTTTAAAATTTTGTGTGAACTAATATTATATAGATAACAGATTCTTATAGATTTATTTCTTAAAACACTATAGCAGATTTTGCTAATATGTACCTTCAAATATGACATTGTGGGGATCTCTAAAACTTGACTGTTGCTTGATGAGTTGGTTGTATTGTATATTGAGTGCATATTGGTGGAAGTTGTGTTAATAATAATAAAAATATAATTATTGATACAGTAAAGCACAATGAAATACAACCCCAAAATAACTATAACTATATATAATAAATAATGCGTAAATTAAATAAATATATAAGTTTAATTTTGCATAAATTTCAAAAAATAGTCTAGGATTGAATTTAACTAGCAAAAAAAAACAAAAAATTTAAAAACCTTTTGCTTAATTCTAAATTTTCAGGAAAAACTTTGGAGCTACAAAAAATAATTGATCTTTAGTACAAATAAGGAATAAGGAAAGAAAGGCAAATAAGTAGCACTGACAATCTGCTATATTTTATAATTTTATAACTTAGAGGTATGGTATTGTAGGGAAACTACCTAACTGGGGTTTAAGAGGGCAGATCATCAGCAACTTTCTTTCGTACAGAATACTCCAGGTTATATTAGGGAGGACAACTATCTGCTAAAATAGTACAAGAACACGGCGTACTACAAGGAGCAATACTATTATACTGTTTTCAGGTGTTAAGTACTTCTATCGGATGATGACATTCTTACGGTCTGCAATATTTTGTTCCGTCACGTGCATCTGGTAAACTCCGCATGAAAGGAAAATCTCCATCCTGGACACCTATTGACGTAGTAGAATGCTCGGATAACTTCCATGTTCATCTCTCGAGTCCATTTCATACGTTTGGTGTCTTCTCTCCTAACAGCAGCCCTCCTAATAATAGCCGGCGAGCCATCAGG
>JAUIMW010000199.1:0-21815 GCA_033557785.1 Enochrus cinctus | reverse complement strand
TTAAACATGCATTAAGTTTGCTTATCAAACAAAAATGAATTGTATGGACGTCTTTTAAAAGTTTACAAATTTTAATTTTCCCAAATAACTAGTTAGAAAACTTGAAAGATATAATAATATATTTTGATATTATAATTAAATTTCTTAAAAAGTAACGTTGTCTACACAAAGCACGTATGTACTTCGCATAGTTTTAAAAATATTGTATAATGTAGATTTTATAAGATTAATAACTTAATTTAGTTTGTTACCTTAATCGGTTTTTATTTTATTGTTTTGACAATGACTTAATCACTGTTTAACGTAACCATTATTTACATGGTGTTGCAAAACATGGGCTTAAATATTATTATTGTTGTTTCAATTTATTATTATATATATTTAATCAGAATTAGACATTACAATCAATTATTTATTATAATTTATATCTCGCAATAATTGCTTTTTATGTAGGTAATGAAATACATGAAAACAATTTAAATTATGCATTAAGCATTTTAGTAAATGTTTAATAAATTGTGCGTAATTATAACAGATTGACTTCGGCATAGTCAGTGAAACACATTGAATCAAATAGCAGAATCGAAAACGATCGGAAATAATTTTCAAGAAATTATCGTCATTAGGAAATCACGATCTGTTAACGTAAGGAGGCGTCGACACTAAGTGTTAATACTACGGCTCATGGGAATTCTGTCTATGACTTCTGTCCGAAATCCTTCATATCCGCTTATCACCCTCAACCCATGATCGCATAACTCTCGTATACGAATACTTTTTTAATATCATACAGCTCTTTTTTATAGACTAATTTTCAATTAATTAATATTTCAACAAATAACAGAACCATTATATAATAAATTAGCGTTAACAGATGAGACAGAGCAGTTTCGATTAACACTTTCACCTGGACGTATGATGAGCAATACTTCTTGTGATCTGTCTTGGTGGTTTAAAGATGAGCTGGGTTTTTTCATTACTAGCACTTTCTTTTACGAAACGGACGCTACCTTAATTCATATCGTGATGTCACAAAGGAAAGTAGCGTAGACGACCAATAAGGTAGGTATGTTGACCTTAGCGGATTTACCGCAAGAAATGCAAGAGAAACAATGAGGTTCGTAAATTACTTGTAATGGTGATATAGTGGTTATTGCACTTTAATAGACATATATTAGGAGTAACGATTATAGTTGTAACATAATTATAAAATATTTTCATACAGAAATATTTGAGGTACCAGATAAAATATGTGTACCCAACTCATTTTATTTGACCTAATTTGCCACAATTTCGCGATGTTATCTCGTGTCTTAACGTTAATATTTATACAAAATAACTGTTTAAATGTTATACGAAGTGTATTATAACGAAATTAAAATCTAAAGTTAACGTTTCGGAACAAAATCTCTTTTTTTAAGAAACTAAGTAAAAATATTTAAATTTCATATTATTAACCACACGTAAAGTGAGAATTTTTAAATAATTTTTATTTAATTAGTGCTAAAATTGAATATTTTATCAACATGTTGTTCTAATTCGCAAGTAACTCAGCTAGCGTTACAATAAATGGTCTCGCACAACAATTAAACAATAAAAAGCACTGTTATGGTCGCGTTTAACGTTATATTTGAATAAAAATTAACCATTAAAAATAGATTGGTTGCACGTTCCAATTCCCATAATTTCACTAGCTTCTTCATAGAAACTATATTTACATAAAAGGTACTCGCAGACTTTATCAAAAACCAAATATTTAATAATTTTTATAAAATCTCAGAATAACACAATGCATCTTCTATAAATAGAAGTGTTGTGGTGATGCCGCACGACGAATGTATGTGTCATAAATTTCAAAATTTCACTAATTACAATGTTACTAAATTATATACTTAGGCTTCCACGGTGCAAATAAAATGGTGTTCAAATCAAAATCGAATTACAATAAAATAGACTGCAGTAATTTCTCCATTATAACATGTTAATAACTTCTATTTTCACAGGTGCTGTTGGTTCGACCGTACAGATTCTGGTCGTGGCAATTGCGTGATCGAATTTGGACTGGGTTCGAGATAAACAAAAATATATAAACATTATATGATAAACTACTTATTATCAAAATTGGAAGTATAAAATCAGTGGGATTAATTATGTTATCATTAATATTAAATGTAGGCATTTCCTGTTAACAAATACATATATAACATAAAACTAATATGTACATTTTATTTCAGGACAATCTTATTTAAGTGAAGATTGCAAAAGGGATGCTTATGAAAATTATATTATATGCTAGGAAATTTACTTTTCTAGTATAATTTAAAATTGAATACAACAATAAAGGCAACAATAAAATGTTCATGTGACTGATAATCTTTTTTGTAATCATGTCATTAATTTACAAATTATGTACCATGTCAGGTAGTTTTTAGTTAACGACAATATTGTAATTATTTTATAAGCTTACATTACATTATAATGATTACAAATAAAACTAAAGGAAATCTTATTTCTTAGTTCATTTACACACCATTGTAAGATTCTAATTTCCATGGAAAAAATATCAGAGGTCTTATGCACTACTCAATAAATGTTTTTGAAGCTCGTTTTTTTATATCAATCCTTTCAGGCTTATAATAAATTGCCAAGCAAAATGAGGGGTGTCATGTGTCACTTCGATGGAATACTGGAAAGGGTTGAGGCTCTTAGCATCTACATTGTTGGTCTTGGTGTCATTTTGAACCTATATTTTTGTGTGAAATTTTTTGTTTTTTATGTGTATTTGGTCTACGGATTTTTATTTCTAAGTTTATTTTTAACATACAAAAGTCATAATTAAAGAAAACAAATCTGAAGCTATGTATTTACTGCCTAGATCATCCGTTAATCGACATCGATGAAATGATATTTAAGATTTAAGACTTTGCGAGTACCCGGACTTATTTTAGTGATATGATTAAAGTTTAACGAGTTAGTAGTCTTCGATCAAGGTTATTCAATGAAACAGCTGATCTTGCTAGTGAACATTTATTCAATTATCTAAATTTTCGCCATATATAACTGCATCCTAAGAGATATGAATCTGGCTAAATGAATAGTTGTTAAAATGCTCAAGCACATGGAAACTGGCAAATGTAATAAAATAAATGGTCTGAAGGACGCTATATATAATTATTAGTGAACAATGCAAAAATTCAAAACAACAAAGTGGTTAAAAGTCAAATTTTTAAATATTGTTACACGTTAAAAGACTTTCTTTAAATGAAGTTTATTTAAATTATTTATGTTTTAGGGTAAGAATATGCTTTATTTTAATTCAATTTACGAATTATTATTTCCCTTGAAAGATTTCCGAGTTCTTTGAACCATGGATTTAATTTCACCATGTATCCTTCATTTCGTTAAGGATGCTGACAGTTTTGGTATTAAAGATGTAATTATTTAGGGCTGTGCTTAAACTTTTTGAATTAAGGCTTTTTTTTAATCAAGGATAGTTGGAGTGGATAGTCAGAGGTACATACTCTGCTCTGTTCCACTCCTATCTTAGTTATTTGGAGATTGTCAGAAGATCAGAAATTCATGAATATAACACCCGAATAAGAAGTAAAATAGACATTGCATTTTGTCGACTGAATGTTTCAGATATGAAGAGTGTAGGTTATTTAACAAATTACCTGCGGAGTTTTTGTTTAACAAGTTTTAAAAGAATGTTGAAGGGGCGCTTGATGGAAGAAGCCTTATACTCCATTGAGAAGTTTTTTGAAATGAACTTTCTTTTAATTCTTCATTTGTTTTTATATTATTTATATTTATATTGTATTATGTCTAATAAAGTTCTATTCTATTATAATCTTTTTAATTAGGAGATGCATCCGGTAACCGGATCCGATGATAGCAAATGTAGAAGAAATAGTAGAGGAGAATTTAGGTTCACATACTTTAAGGAAAAACTTGACATTAGAGGAGGAATTACAATAAAAATCCAGAAAGAAAAACGTGTTATAGCATATACACTAAAATAGATATTTTTATAAAGTAGTAAAAAAGGAAATGATTGCGTTCAAAAGTGAAGAAGTTCGAGGAGAATAGTTGTTTGCTATTCGCGATTATTTGCTAACAATAAAACCGAAAAGTTTAGAAGCTGAAAGAGCCTTTTCGGCCGCAAAGTATATTTGTAACTCCATTAGAAGTTGACTGGTAGATGACAAAATTAACACTATTTTTTTTTCTACGATGTTTGTTTCAAAATCAAAATTGATTTTCTGATAATGTATACGAAAAGAATCATTACTTAAAATACTATTTGAATATTTTTATTGAAAATTGAATAATTTAAAGTAATTGTTCCATTCACCAAATCATGATAGTATCTGTCATAAATATAAGACCTAACAAACAAGTCATATTTATGACATTCTCAAATATTTTAATATTATTTTGATCTCGATTGTCATCATGTTTTATTAATAAACTACCTATAATAAGTACAATTCAGTTCAGTCCTAATTTCATCGATCCGACCGGATTCGTCCGGAATGAAAATGACACCTGATTGCAATCCTTATTTTTAATATTACTGCATTACATGATTTTAGCTACATATTTTCTTGACAATAATTGTGTTCTGTTTGTTTTGGAGCTATTGCGAGGACAAGCGTAGCCTTATTGAACGATGATTTCATTACTTGCCTTTTGGATTTGGTCGAATTTTTCCTGATTTCATGAAAACAACTGTAAAGAAGTTAATTAATTAAATGTTAATACCTAAGATTAGTAAGTTAACAGAGTAATCTATTTTTTGACTTCTTTCTAAATGCAATGTCTAATCCTATATTTATGAGTTTATTAAATAGTTAGTTATTTGATGTGTAAGTTAAGTTTCACAGAATTTGAAATGATTTATTTTATTCTTGGTCCCCTATTCTTGATATGTTCATCGTTTTTGGTGTACCAATTTTTCTTCATGGCGAAAACATACGATCATTCCATTTGGCGAGCTATTTATTGGCCCCAAACTATGGTGATGCTCATTTGTATATCTAATCTATTACAGTCAAAACATATCTTCTTTGTCTTACAAATCTTGGCCCCAAGTCCGTAACTGAAGCAGTTTCTGGCAATATCGGAGTTTTTAATGTATGCGTTAATTTCCAGTATTACGTCGCATAATGTTATATATATTTAGGTAGAGTTGTACCTTGAATGATCACAAAGACCCAAAAGCTTGGAACGTATTTAATTTCATTCTCTTCTTTTTTTCTTTTATATACTTTGGTTGGGAATTAAGGTTAAGTTATTGTAATTTTCATGTAATTGTAAAAAAGTAAAAATAGATGCAAATAAAAAGAAGAGATTCGCCAAGAAATAGGTCAATTTTTTAAAGGATGTACAGCAAAACTAGAACGTTCAACACCACTCGGAATATACAAACTATTCTCTATTACTGTCTCTTTAAATTAAAATGCTTAATTTCCGAAGGGCAACTTGAAGCTAAATGATTTCTCCGTCACTCTTACTAAACTTAACAAGCATCGTAATATATGCAATGTTTAATTTCTCGTTTCACTAACGCACTGATAAAAAAATTAACTGTGTGCGGTCGATTGTACCAAGTCATTATTTGTTTTTGTCACTCTCATACATATTACTCTTATGACAAATTTTTCGTATAGAATTATCAGTGATTACTTCCTATTATTTTAATAAATAGCGCACTCACCCAATGCTACCATGGACGTAGGATATACATGGATTGGCCCTCAGCATCAATTTAGGCTGTTAATTCGGTCGCTAACCATTGATGTCATTCACAGTGGCGTACAAATTGTTATAAATTATAAATCTGTATTGCTAGTATAAACAACCCATGGAATATAGATCTATAACTATCAGTAAAATGAAGTACTTATTTGTACTAAAAATAGTAATTAATGCATTTAAAATATTTTTAATGACACGTGAGCGACCAAATTTACAGTTTAAATTGGCTCCAGTGTCAGTCTATATATTTCATACGTCCATGATTGCTAGAAAACTGCTTTTAATTACAGTAGAACTCCAGTTTAACGATGGTTTGGGGAATCAAGGACATTCTCTGTACTGGAACAGTCGTTAAACTGGATTGAACTTGAAGTCCATCGCAAATAGTACTGCCATCTCTGATGAACTTTGAAAACTGCTTCACGTTTGAAACTTCGCTAATGACTTTGACAGGTTAGGGTTGGCAGATACAACTTCTAAACAAACTGTAGTCTTTGTATGTTAAACACGCAATACAATGATATTGACAAGCATCTTAGTACCGACCGATAAAGTAGGTAGCTATTTAACATGCGCGTCATAATAATCGTTAGAATGGAGTTAGTTATGGAAAATAAATTAGGCAATACTACCACCACAAAAATGACGCAAACAGTTTTTTTATACAAATAGTTTATAGTTTACTTCCTATTATATGCGTAAATTATATTATTCACTAAATAAGAAAATATAATTGATTTCAATTAAATTAAAATATTGTTAAAAAAGTTAAAATGTTCGTTATTTGATAAAAATTAAAATTTAAGTATAATTAATATTTAAAAAAAATTGCATTTGATAATTTTATATTATATTTTGTCCTGTTGTTTTTTTGCATTTACCACCGTTGAGGATTTGTAATGTTTACGAACATCATTTTCGGAGCAGATCAAAAATTAAGTATAAAATATATTAAAAAATGTATTCTGTCTATTAATTTCTGCATATATACAATATAAATTGAAAAAATACTTGCTACATACCGCACAAGTTTATCTAGCTGGTACGCATACCCGCAGATGCATTATCACGTGTACTTCCCAGCCAATCACATCTCGACCTGTGGCTTCTAGACACCTGTCTCGCGTAAAACTCCTGCACGAGAAAGAGACGCACGCAAGTTTGAACTCCCACTGCAAGCGTGGCACAAAGCATCGTGGCAGAATCGCACGCTCCATTCAAACAGTTTGAAGTGGTTACCAGTGGGAAAACATGACGCGCTTTTCCGGTATTGTTTTCGCCCTCGTTCTCGTGGTGTTTGCCAACGGTGACAAGAAGGATGAACTGAAAATCGAAGTTATCAGCGTACCTGAAGGATGTGAAGTCAAAAGTAAAAATGGGGACATGTTAACGATGCATTATACTGGAACATTAACAGACGGCACGAAATTTGATTCAAGGTTCGTTTTTAAGGTTATGTTTTCAAATGCATGAAACTCCCAATAATTTACGTATGAATATGACTATGATATGGAAAATATTAATTTTTAATAATGTTGTGCCAAATTCGTTAAATTGATCATTTATTATCACTTGATATGGTGAAACTTGTTGGTCAAGGTTACCGGGAAGATATCATCAGTTTCAATTTCTTAATCGCAATTATGATTATTTAAAGTTTTATATATCGTGACGAAAACTTATATAATGATGTAAAAAATTCCACGTTAAGCATATTACAGTTAAAACGTTACTTAGAATGTGTATTGCAACAAATTGTAAATTTGATTAAAAATTTTTTATACGCAATGCACTTTTAATGATTTAATTTTAAAAATATATGAAATCGTGTTATTTAAAGAATATTAATGTATTATTAATATATTCAGTTGCAAATGCAGAAAAACTCGAAAACTTTCAGAAATAAAAAAAAAATAAATAAAGTAGAAGCCCTGTGCACTTTTCGTGCGCTTGAATGGTAGAATTATTAAATTCATGAAATGTCTGTTTTACTAAATTATACTATGAAGTGAAATAGAAGTTTAACGAAAACATTAGTATTCCATTATATACTACTTTGCATAATCGATTGACTTCATTATTAGTTATAAATATAACATTCAATTTCGATATATGCTTCTGTAAAGGGTAGAAACTTTCCAACTCGATTTGAATGAAATTAGCTGTGAAAATACCCTTTACTATTTCTTATTAAAAGTAGAGCGCAAAATTGAATAAACAATTTGATGTAAAAAATCTCTTAGAGTACCTCGACATAGAATAGAATAACAAGCTTACATATTACTTCATAATTGGTTTATGCGTATATAAACATAAAACATGTTTGTTCCCCTTAGAGAAATTATACATCTGCTTTTAGGGGTAAACTTTTATGTATTAAAGTTCTCGCTAACTTAACGTACTTAAATTTCCTTCATACTTTTAGTTGATTAACATTAGTATAAGTAGAACAAATTTTTATGCAACTGTTATCTATATTCATTTGATGAATCTTTATTCGTCAGGAGAAGTGCCATTGATCCTTCAATTGAAAATCTGAAACAAAATAATATTTCTTTGCGTCTTTCAATCAAAAGACAAACAAATGATTTTCCTTCCACATAAAGCAACCTCTGATGAGTGGAGAGAGTTCAATCAAAATAACTTCTCTAAGGATTATTTCTATAGACGGAAGGTTTAAGTAAAATTGATTCTCGGTACTTCTTATGTTTGTTGTGTCAGTTTCTCTGTCCGGATCAAGTTGAAGCTGAAACTTTCATAAGCCTAATACACACCAACCAATAAAATCCATGCGGTATTGTTTAATCTAATAGAAGATTTGTCCGCAGAGAAAAACGTAAAAGGAGCAATGAAAGATGTACGAGAACAAACACAGAGCCAATCTAGATTTTGAGTTTAGTGCTGAAATTTCTTTATTGAATAGCAATACTCTCGAAAATAACAATACTCTTTAGAAAGAGATGTAGTATTTTTATAAAAATTGATCCCATTGCAAAGCCATTTTTACAAAGTGATACGTATGGCTATAGGTATTTTCAAAAGGACTTCAAACGGAATTGCTTTTGTATTATATTATTTTTAAAGATTTATAAACTGAACTTGCAAACGTATAGGTATTATTTCACACATACTTCGCAATCGAGGGTATAAATTCTAATAAAATCCATACACACCATATTATTTTTCTCTTTTTCTGTAATATGTTTGTGGATAGCCACCTTCTGTATATCAACATCGAGTTCGAAACGATTCCTAAGTGGTTTCCCCTACCCTTATAAAAATACTCGATAACAACAGCATTTAAACCCGGTAACTATTAAAAAGTAACTTCTTAAGCACTTTCGAGATACTAAACAATAACAACTTACGGGCCATTAAATATTAAACTTTCTTTGAACTTTACACTCGAGACCCCCTTGCAAGCTAGCTTCGCCTCCGACCGCACTTATTCCCCGGAAAAATATTTGAAAATATTTCTAGCAGGAATTACGTAATTTAGATCAAGCAGTTGCAACTTTCTAGTGTAAATTTCGTTAACAACATATGCATGTAACATATTTCGTTCGCAAATTCTCTTGTTGCGTGCGGGGGAGTAGCATTTGGCGAAAGCAAAGTTATGTGCCACCGTTAGGGGAAAATAACACACTGGATGCCACGAGGCATTATTAATACATGACTCAAAGTAGTATTTTTCGCTGTTTTCTGCTATGTGCTTGTGTGACATAGATATAACATACATTTCATGCGATGCAGGGTACTTTCATCCTAAACGATTTTAGTTCAAAATTGTAAAGCAATGTAGGGATATATTTAATTATTATTATAAATAGATATATAAACTTTCTCTTTATTATTTAGTGTAATTTACTTTCGAATAATTATTTTAATAAAATTTAAATTAATTATGTTATTCTGGGGGTGAAAATAACAGCTTCATTAGCTTTCGATAACGTCTACACTTTTTATTCAATATTAAAAAATAAGGTAATAGAAACAACTAGCATTTTCTATCATATAAATTAAGCAAAATTTAAAAATATATCTTTATATTTTTTAAATTATAAAGCATTATTTTTCCCTTGTTTACAGGTAAATACAGTTACATTGTTCTAAATATCTGAAAAGCTGTTAAGTAACTCGCATAACATGCAGGTCTGTACATTTATTAATTTTAATTTTAGAAATAATTAACATTTTTAATGAATTTGTCGCTATAGTTATCAAGTAACTACCGTTTACAAAGGGTTCAATATACTCTTAAATAAGAAGTAAATATTCAGAACCTACTTTAAATGTCCCGTTACATTTATGTGAACGTGGCTTTCGATTTCCTTTTAATGTTATCTCCTAGTAATATTTTATCTATTTGCTTTAACTATAGAATTGCGTTTATGTTTAGTACAAAATAAATTGGTAATTTTATGGAATTTGCACTGTGCTATCGAAAAAAAAAAAATAATCGATGCCGTTTAAAAATACTTAGACATTGCACTTACTAATTATTTCCATAATAACCTGTTGATCATTTTTACAGTTAGTTTATAATTAGAGGTTTGTTATAAATATAAATCGAGAGTTATCGTGGGGCGAACGTTGAAATTGTTTACGATAATTTAAAACTGTTGTTTGGGAAATATATTGAATTACTTTCTAGGATCTGGTCGAAATAAATCAGGAATATTTCTAATCTTGCAGTAATTACATAAGTCATAAAATGTATACAACCTAGTAAAAAATTTAGTGAGGGACCGAAGTAATATAAGAATGCGGTCGACCTGGCCCGTGTTCGCCTGGTTTTAAATTAAGAAAATTGCCACAGTTTATTTTTTTAAACTTTTACAACATCGTTTCGTCCAACCTCTTCTGCGAATTTAACCTGTAGCATGTTAGAAATTTCAACGTTTAATTAAATAAGATAAAAATGTTCCAAGGCAATGAAGCCACCTTATTACGCGGAGTTGAATTAAAACAACGAACATTACGCTGACTTTATTACAGGTGGGGGTGTATACTTTTAACATCAAGATCTTTTTCTGATAAGATTTCAGACGCTTTAATTATGTTTTGTATTAACTAAAAAAAAACCAGACTAGTAAAAGTGAAAATAATTATGCTAATCTACGTGTTCACGTATTCACTGCTGAAGTTCTCGGTCACCTAGTATATATTTGTTTCATACTCACAATGTTACGGGCGAATTAACTTTATTGTTATTTAACAGATTTCTTGGTTAATTAAGTCATAATTGGTTTAATTAAACAATTATTATAGAGACCAATGTTGGTAATCATATGGATGAATTGATTCCATTCTTATGTAATAAATACCTAATTGGAACTCTCTACGATATTAAAATGAATATATTCCATAAAGATCCTAGGCAGGGTGTAAATTTTAAAAACATTCCCTATTCAGTATACACCGACCATTTGAATTTGCCAACTATGTTAATTACTTACCATCACGACATTGTTTTTTTTAACAATTAATTGTTTTAATAAAGAACTTTGTACCTTGCAGAAATGAAACCGAGAAGAGCAAAACATACAAAAGTAAGGACGACAATTAAGTTCGGATCTTACCTAATGGCCTTTGTTTGTGTAATAGCATTTATATATCATATTAAAGCTATAACTAGTTGTTGAACCCTTCGTTACATTTATGTTTTTTATGTCCCTTCTCTTAAGCAAACTAATAAATTTAATTTTCCCAACTAAGTGTACTGAAGTTATTGCTGTAAAGCAGGTTTTCCCTCGCGTTTAAGATTTCAGAAGTCTTCCTCGGGCGTTATGCGGAGCCCGTATAAGGCGAGTTTAAAATTTACAATGGCTCGGGTGCACTACAGTCATATCGCCGAACAATTTTGTAAATTTATAACTGACCTAGTTGGGCCGAACCTACGAGGCATCACGCCGTCTGCTATCCCCCGTTCGTGCGGAAAAGTAACCAAGGAAAGGACAACTTGCTGCAACAACGGAAAACCAAACTATTGTGAGAGTAAACTACATAATCCCTTTCTGCGCTCTCCTGCAGTTTACCGTTAGCAACCAGTCAGCTTGTAGATAAATTTTAGGGATGCAGTTCACATTTTACACTGTGTGCAGAATTTTTATTTAATCCACTTACCGGCGCACGGGACAACAAGCGTGCGCTTGCACACAACAAATCAAACGACCTAACCCGTTATTGCATCCCCCTGACACTAATTACATAAAAAATATGGTCAAATCAGTTTCTGCATTGGAAAAGTCTGTTGTCCGCACGGCACTTTTAATAGAAAATCCATTTTCCGAAAAATATATATACACCGAAAAAATCATTTCTTTATGTGATTTGATTTTCTTTGAGGAATTATCTAAACTAAATTGGAAGAAGGTTTTTCTGTAGAAAATATTCCCTTTTGAGTACTAGGTTTACATTAGATTACATTACCATCATATAGGTGATAAAAAGCATAATTTTAATTTCCACTATGCGATAATATTTCCAATGATTAATTACCTTTGTGAACTTTGCAAATGTAATATCATTGCCGGTCGTTTAATTGCTATTTTCATGGCGTGTTTATAGTTTTGATGCATCTGTGATTTAAATTAGGGTAATTTAATTTTGCTTGTCTAAACACAGTGTTTAAAAATGATTTAGGTTATAAAAAATTAAATTTTGTTCGGCCTCTTTTTAATCACGTACTTTAACTATATTTTCAACTTTTTTTTCTTTTTATTATCCTTGATAATAAATTTAATTATGAATTAAAATACATACATGTCTGTAGGGTTGCATATACTTATGCTTACGTTTTTTCGTTTGAAGAGTTTTTTTTAATTTCTAACTAAGGGTGCGCCTAAATGTCAAAAATGAAATATTGTAATGTATTAAAATCCCATTGATTTTAACGGGAACGAAATGATATGCAGCTTTAAAGATTTCGTTCTTATTATAGACTATCAATAGCTTATTTGGCGTCGCCAGAAAGCTTATGAATTAGAGAATATTATGAGATTCCCCAAATTCAGAATAAATATATTTTTAGTAATAAAAACTCAGTTTTAAGTATAACACGTAAGAAAACTCTTGTAAGGAAAAATAAATTATAAAAAGCGATAAGCTGTAGATCAATTAATTTTCAATAAAATGATGCCGATATTGTTTATAAGAATTTCGTAATAACTGTGAAAATTCTAAAACTGCTTTGAAATTTTCTAAGGCCAAAGAACAATCAAGAAAACGATAAAACGATCTTGAAATATTGTTAGAAATTTACTATTATATGAAATGAATTATACTTTAAATCGGTATGGACGCCAAACGTCGGTGCACCTAAAAAGTTCCTTAATACAAAATGGTTTTAAAATTCCTTCACTCGAAATAAAAATTCATAAAGGTCATTATGAGTAATTTTAACTTACAGAAATCAACAGGAGTGACACATGGGACAATCAAACTTTCAAAAGGCTCATTTAGGTTAAGTGATGTCCTTTCCAAATTGTATTTTGAACTTTCTGTTAGAATGTGCCTTATTCGTAGAGGGAAGTTGCATACCTCACAGATCGGTTGATCACCCGCAATCAACTCTGCGACCCCAGATTCCTCGAGATATGTTGTACATTCGGACTCCATCAAAATAGGTGGTGGAAAGTAGACGGTCAAATCGAAAATATAAGATGACCAGCACTTCTTCTTTTCATTCAGAATAAGCCTGCGGTAAGCTCGTTTTTACTCAAAAATCGATAAGATTTGTGGTAGTTTTGAAGATACTGAAAGCTCGCTATTTATCCCTAAGCTTGATCTTATCGTTCCACCAGGGGATGAATCTCTTAATATAAACTCCCATGGAGAATGGAATGGAATGTTTTTCAGATCTTTTTGATTTTGTATACGTCGCTTGTATTATTCATCCCTTGTTATCTTTGTCTGTTTATTAAGGACATTTCAAAATCTTTTGTATTTCTGAATCACCTTGTAGTTATTGGAGTTCTTTAATTTTATCTCTTGTCCATATATTATTTATTAGTTCTATGGTTATCCACGGATTTAGTTTCAAAGTCGCTTTAGATCTTTTTAAATTTTATTTCCTTATTTGATTCTATGTAAAAGTTTAACCACGTTAATGATCGGTTATGTCAGTTCGAAGAATATAAAATTTAGCATTCTCCCTTACAAACTCACTATACAAGACTCTATTTTGACTCATTCTTGTCGGTTTATTTATGCAGTATATATCCATGCCCCTCTACTATATATAAATATTAATTTACATTATAATCATTCGTAAGTATCTATATTTATATCACCAATAAAAACGTTTATATCTTGTTTATTATTATTTAATATAATATCTTATTTTTGAATAAAAACTTGAACAGATAGTTATTTAGACTTCGTCGATTGTCATTGAGAGTGTAGAAAACACAGTTTCTGATATTTTTATGGTTTCCATTTCACTATTTTTATAATCATTTCTTAAGTACGCGACAATTCCATCATTTGATTAAAATAACCTTTACTATAAAATATTTCATGATTTGACTTTGGGTTGTTGTACAAGATTTGGAATCTGCCAGGTCTCAGATAAAAATACAAAGTCACAGTTTTTAAATGATATACTTCTAATAACACTAATAATTCTTAAAGTTTTTGTTAAGACAAGAAGGCAAAATAGAATAGAAATGTATGTTACATATTAGAAAGACCTTGAGGATTTCAACTTTCATTTTCAAATATATGTGTATCACATCAAAGGAGCAAAAATAAGTAGATGTAGAAAAATCTAAAAAAAATGTAAGAAGAAGCACACATTATATATAAAATAAATAAATGATTTTATGTATTTAACAAATATCACAGTTAGTTATAAAATATGTAGGTAAAATGCGGAGAGTAAAAACGGTTAAAAACTCAAATAAATATTATAAAATAAATACAACGAAACACTATTTCCGTTCTACTCTTTATATGGCACCCTTGTCTTTTCTTTTGGCTAACCTTTCTTTTTACGATTACCATCTTAAGAGATGAAAGACGTGTCGTAACTTTCATCATCAACACCTCTTTCAGAATCGATCGGTGTTGTAAGACGAGAACGTGGAGCAGCAGATATTTTAAAGATGGTTTGTGGCAACTGATCTTTAATAATATCTGTTAATGTAGGTAATTATGATTTTATCATCTCTTAAATTGTATCAGCGTTCTTAGTCGGAGATTTTCTTGCTGAATCTTGTGCGTAAGAAACCACAACAACGGGTGTTGCGGGAACAATAACTCTTGATTTGGCTTAAGGTTAACTAAGTTTCTTCAGTGGGGACCATCAAACTTTCTACACCCCCTCTCTTATAGTATTGAATCTTCATTTATGTATCTCAATTTTTAATAATCCAATAATCTTATCTGCTATCGAAAAATTGCGCTATGAAATACATGTACTGTTGCGTTATCCTGCTGAAAATCTTAATTTTTTAGCTCCATATCATCCTATTCTATAAATGGACCAGTTTTGGTGGTTAAAAAAACTAATGTCTCATATTTCATTAGTTAAATTGTTAAATGTCCAATTGTAATAGTTTACACGAGCCACATAGTCTTGATAATAATAATTGATGAACAACTTTTATTTTGTATATATATGTAATCGTTTTCTTAGAATAGAAGTGACTGTTTCAGCACTTAATTTCCCACTCTTTCCCACATGTATTCCATTACTTCTTCTGAAACTGTAAGGCTGGCATTCAACATTATTGAAATTTTGTCAACGAATCTTGGGTTCAGTAGCATTTTCCGAAAAATTAAAAAAAAATTATTTCACACTCTTCAATACAATATTCTACTTCTCCTTTAATAATTTGTCTAGAGGGATAGTTTCCTCAAAAGAATTGTCTTGGAAGCCATAATTTTTAAAAATAACAACTTTACATTTATTTTACTGTATTTATATTTTGATATATATTGATTAAAAAATAATTAGAACTTTTCAAATGCTCTTGGTGATTTAAATATTTCTTAATTTTATTATTTTTATAGGTAGAATTGAATTTGTGAATATCTTAATAATTAAAATTGTCTTATATTAGTTTATGTTGTGAAATAGCGAATATTGACAGAAGAAATCACTATTTAAAAAGGGGGAATTTTAACGAATATAAAACAAAATAATGATCTATCTAGATTGATAACATACTATTCCAATTACTTGATTGGGTTCTTACAGCATGCGAATATTATCTACTATTCCACAGCCATTTTCGTAAAACAACGAGTAAATTATGAGTTTATAATTTTTACATATGTAACTAAATATTAATAAATATTTTCATTATTCAAGGTCCCCTTTTTGCGAATCTAATTCTTCTTGGGGTTCTTTACCTTATTCTCCCAAAAGAAAGTTTGCTGTTTTCAATAATTTTTTCGCCAGTAACTAATTAAGCGTAGAAAAATGTTCCTTTCTTTTATGTTATTTTTGTTTTCAATGTGGAGACATTAACTGACTTAACAATAAGAAAAAGAAAAATACCAGGGGGTGAAGGGATGTTTCCCCAGATAGGACTACTTTGTACTAAACTTGGATAAATTAAAAGAGTTAAGACTGCACACAGATTAATGCAAGTAAGCTAAGTACATGCAGAAATGCAATTAACAAAATATAAGACAATTTTACAAAAAAGAAGTACGAAGACATTTCACAATTTATGACAGCCACGTAAGCAAAATATGTACTATCTCACATGCAAACTAAAAATAAAGTGCTGTCCCTCATGTAATGTACCTCACAAATTAAGAAATACAAGATCGTTAGTAGAAAATACTTAGAGGGTTATTACTGAATTTAATTTAAAATCTCGTAAACGTAGTTAATTAATTAATTAAATATTAATGTAATCTCAATTAATGAACAAATTTGTTCAAATATTGTTAGTTTGTAGCTTTATTGAGAGCTGACACGACAATTAAATTTATTGGCTTCTACTTCACTTGGTACAAATATGTATCTAAAAATATAACTGCTGCTGCTCGTTGACTCCGGCAAGCCATCGCTATTTAAATAAATACATATTTTAAAATATTAAAAAAATTAATTTTGTTAAGTACGGTTAAAATCGATTTATAGTTTTCGTTTAAAAATCCATTAATACATACAGTATCGAACATACATTTAGTTTAAAAAATTTCTTGTTAGTCGGGCGAATATTATTCTTTTATGTTCTAATAAAGGCACCACTTTATGAGCAACCCTAGGTCACTTGTTATTATTTAAAATTTATTCTAACCATAAAAAACGACATTTGGGCTAAAAAAATATAGCACTAGGTGTTAAAAAGGAGAAAGATATACGCAGTTTTTTAATCTGTAAGTTTGGTTTTTAATTTTAATTAATGATTGTTTATAATGTATTAAATCAGGATTTGATGCACATTTAGCGTATAATTATTCTGAAATTCTACATATACGCTTTTAATGATAAACAATTTTTTCATCAAAAAGCAGAGCTAGAAGGTTATACCTAAACTAATACTTTTAACTAAAACATTACAAAACTAGTTCATTTATTAACAATCATTAAAGATTCTAGTAATTTGGTTCAAGTTTAAAGGCATAAATTAATTTTCCAACTAGATGTTTCTAGTCATAATTATTGGAAAATTATAAGTATTTAAATATTCAATATTTACGGTGAAAATAAATATGTCTGAGATAAACAGATGTTTGTTTCTCAACATACAACGTTAGTGTATTACTTAAACAGTATTTTAAACGTAGGCAATTTCTCTGTGCTCTTTATTTGTTTTTCTATTCTCAGCAGAAAATCTCAAATCACCATAATACGAAAACGAAGTAGTCATAATATCAGCTAAACAAATAGCACGTTTTATTAGTGAGAATTTTACTAGGAAGGAAATCGTAAGGGAAATATAAATACCACCATCGTCTGTGGAGATCGTGGATCTTAGGTGATTCCAACGCGAGGTCGGGCGGTTAATATAATATTAACCTTTCTAAACACGAACATGTGTTAGAGCTCTGATAGCACGGGCGTTTGACGGATCAGAGGTATTTCCCACGTGGGTCTTACATTATCGAACATGCGGCGTTAGCATCGCAGCTCCGGGGACAAAGGCTCCGGTGACAGACCCACCAATCTGACTACAGCACTAGTTGACACTAATGTGTTACTACGGATTTAGATGATTGGTATGCTTGGTAATTTTTTATTTTCAGCAAAAAGCCTTTTTTAAATTTTGTTTGTTAATTTTTTCAATCTCGATAAACTTCGGCTGATTTCATATAAAGCTAACTCGTATAGAGCACCTATTTTACACATAAATATCTCACTAAATATTAAATTTCTATGAAACGCGAAAATCACTGATTTTATATGTAATTATCGCTTTTATGCAAAATAACTACTATTTATCAGTTTTCATCCCATAGACGTTAATTGATGAACTGTTGAAAACACAATTTCAATAATGCCAACGGTGGCAGGATATGGTGTACATCGGTGAATAACGTTCATACATGCATCCCAGGTAACACAATACGCGTCCGGCATCATATTGCCACAGCAGCCCCCATCGCGAGAGCTAGGCAGACGCTGATCAGACCGCCGATATATGCAACAATAAACTAATATCATAATTAGAGGCGGAAACAGCGCCATCGACAAGATAATTAATATCCTTTGTTCCCACCGTTATGACCCTATAGAGGACGGATAACGAAGCGACGCAGGTGACGTTACTCTGCCTTTCCCCATAGACGTATACCACCACGACGCCTCTAATTACGCCCCACTTGCACAAGAAATTGCTGCACCGTTCTATAAATTAATCTTATAGACCCCAATCATCTGTAATATACACCCTAATAAACCTTATGGTTAAAGATTAAACTAATACCGTATTCTGTAAGTGAAATTACTGTTGTTTTCAATTTATCTTTAATTTTATTGCTGGAATTTAACACTTCATAATGAAAATTCACCCAAATGATAATGTTGTAACATTTAGGGTTACAATAACAAAAGGGTATGCCATTCGAAATTTAACTAAATTAGACAATTTTGAATTTATTATTTTGGATTGTTATTGTCAAAAATAAGCCTGAATTCCATATTTCAGTAAGTCGTAAGTAGATCTAAGCCCATATCGCTAACAAAAAACTACATAATTTATAAGCGAAACTTTTACTCTTTTTGTCAAAATACGTTCTGCGCTGTAAGGTATTATTGAGGTAGCATTGTTTTCAGCATTTCTGTAACTTTTTCAAGTGGATTAAGCAACTGCCGTGTATTTCCAGCTTGCAATACGAAGCACCCACTCATTTTATTAGTAAAGTAAGCTGGTTACAATTAAATCCCTGTTAGATTTCAGCAGAGTACGTGCACTGTACGTGGAATAAAAAGTAAATGTTCTGCACCACAAGCATATCTAGTTACTTCGTATATAAGGTTTCTAAAAAAGAAACACAAGTACCAGAAGGGGAAAACTACAAATTGCAGCGAACGAAGTGGATGGAGGTTCCCTCAAAATTACACCAGTGGCTGTTGGTTGTTCCAATTAGAAGGGCGCGCTAAGGATTAGTCGTTGGGTTAGAGTTTAAACTGCCACCGATCCATTTCTAATTAATTTAAATCGATTACAAAAGGGTAGCCCTTGCATAATATTTAATCAAATTTGATACGATTCCTTAATCTTTTAAGACCGAATGCTATTTTCAATATCTACTAATGTGTATTTTCTTTTTGTTTTAGGTAAATCTTACAATAACAGTAATATTATGTAAGTATATTACATATTTGGGTATAGTCATTGCACCCTAGTAAAAACAGATTTAAATGAAATCCTTTGCATCGAGTTTGTATAGTTACAACCATGTAACGAAAACTGGTGCAACATTTATTTCATAAGTTTGCATGTTTAAGGTGTAATTTGACAACTACAACAATAACACCGAAGTCTGAAGTTGGCAACGCTGATAATAACTCACAATGTTGGTACACTTGCATTTAAACAGCTCAGGGTTGCATAGCCTGAGCAGCTAAAGTAAACCTCAGAGACTATATTTAGAGGATTTATAACTATAAGCAGGGAAAATGGAGCCTCCTTATTACTCAGCGTCTCCTCTCGGTGCCTTACGGTAACCTACGTAATACGGCGGCAGCGGCCATAAAGAGCATTGAAACCCTCCTAACACCTTTACTCATTTCTATTTAACTTCTCTGCATCCGGATATTTGCAAAGCGACTATCTGAACTTTTTACGCAATCCTTCTAAGGCTTGCAGTGCAGAAAAACATCATGCTTGATGGGCAGATCAAAAGAGATACGTTTGCACCGCTTCTTAGGTAACCATTTTAATGCATCGTGGGGTGAACATCGTGGGCGAATATCAAAAGAAAATATCAAAGAACTTTTTACTATTTATTGTAAAAGTTAATGGTGTTTCTGTCATCAAAAATTAAAATATCATTTTGACCCTCGATCCAAAATATATGTTTATTAATTGTTATATGTTAATGAATTAGCAATTATATTATCAGTCTATTTAAAAATGTAAGAATTACTTATCGTGTTTGCGAATTTAAGTTACAAAGATAAGCATGCAGGATATTAAGAATAATTATCTATTCATTATTGATATGTGTCGTCAAATGACATCCTTGAAAAAGTTGTTTGATTATGTGAAAATGTAACACTTCTATTGTGTGACAGGTTTGTGGCTCCCCAGAATCTGATATCTGACTCGGCAGCATTAGCTCAATTGGTTGATAGGACATACCAACGCTTTAAGCTTTTATTAAATATAAAAGATTAATAGTTGTTTCTACTCTATAAAATCTAAAGATAAGTAGAAATATTAAGTGTAAAAAATAACAATTCTAACGTAAACATGTTGTTCCAATATTAGTAAAGGTATTGCAGTATAATGACCTGGTGAATCAAATACATATTCTACTCTTAATAGATATCCTTTGTTTATCTTCATCTCTCTTACTCATGTGGGTGTCGGAATTTTAAACTCCTTCCATCTCTTTCTATTTACTGCCATTTTTCTAACATTTTCTTCCCTCCTTATTCCTCTTTAATTTAGTGTTAATGTGTAAATATGTGGTGCTGAGTAGAATGTCTCCTCCTGGAACCACTTGCTTTTTGCAAGTGAATCTTAATTGTATGTCTGGTTCTTATTTCCAATTACCTTCATAATCTTTGTTCATTGATCAATACAGACATAATCCTCTATGTCTACGTTTTTTAAAGAAATATAACAGCCTTTTCTCATCATCAGTGGTAATTATTCTCCTTCCTCTGCCATTCTTGTATGTTGGTCTGCTCTTATTATTTTTTATATTTATATACTTTTTTCATCTATGTTATTACTTCTTTTGCGTGTATATTCCTTACACTCTCCTCACTCTCTTTGCTGTTTTGTTCGAAATATTGATTTAATTTTTTCATTATTTCTTTTCTTCCTTTCTTAAAGTTATTTCAGTCCTACTGTTCTGCACTGTTCGGTACTCTTTAACATATTAAAAAAACATTCCTCCTGTGGTAATAAAATCTCAGTTTTAGTCTCTTCTCAAAAAAAAACAAACATTTTAATCTATCCTCCAGAATCCGTATCTAATTTTTAATCCTTTCTGTTTTTCCTACTTTTTTCTTAATTTTATTCTATAACTTATTCTTCTTCTATTCTTTCCTTTAACACTTGCCTTTCTTTCTTCCATTTTTTCTTTTCTCTCCATGTTTTATTTATCTCATTTCCAAAATAATCTAGTCGTCATAACCTTGTACTTAATATTTCTTTAATTTTCTTATCACTTATAACAATGTATCTGATTCACCACTAATATTTCTAGTAATAGCCAATTATTGCACCTTTCTACTCCAAGTTTCCTACTTAAGAGATGATGAGTTTGCCCGCATACATCCACTCCATTTAAACATTTATTGTACAATATAATATAATACAAATTCTACGTAAGGCTTTATAGATTAAGAAACTAGTATAAAATTGCTACCGAAGGGGAAAAATTTATTTTCATTATTGATATATATATATATA